>JAFMSR010000011.1:874550-1139550 GCA_022818135.1 Saxidomus purpurata
AGGAAAAAAAAAAAAAAAAAAACACGTGACCCTCTTTTTCTCTTCCCCCCACCTCTTTTTTTTAAAAAAAAAAAAAAAAAAAAAAAAAAAAAAAAACCACCCCCCCAAACCCCCCCCCACCCCCACCCCCCCCCCCCCCCCCCCCCCCCCCCCCCCCCCCCCCCCCCCCCCCCCCCCCCCCCCCCCCCCCCCCCCCCCCCCCCCCCCCCCCCCCCCCCCCCCCCCGATAAATACTTTCAGTTGGTCCATAAGTTAAATATCTCTGATATGATAAGATGTAATAAGTACAGCAATCCATTAACACCATCAAACACAGCAATCTGCCAACAACCAGACTAACAGACCCTTCAACTATGAGAATAGGAAGCAGACAAGGTACACCTGGCAGCTTAAATATAAAATATTAACAAATTCATGTAAAAACGCAAACACTTCTACCAAGTGTGAAAGTAAAGGACAGCACATACACAATAATACACACACAAACATAGCACAGAACAAAAACACCTCTCTATAATTTGTTGATGTGAAAGTTACCACCTTGGAACAGTCAGTTTGACAAAAACCAGTTCATGGCATGCCAACCTCACTCTTTTGCTGATTCATTGATGTTACATTGTAAACAGCTTTTTTGTCCATCATCGAAAGTCTTACTCCTAATGTATTTAGATCTAAAGATTGCTCTCGGATAAAAGGCTAAGGCAATTTGTTATAAAAGGCTCAATATATTCATGAAACAAAGCCTTGTTCAAGTCTGTAGAATGTTTCTTAAATGCTTACTAAGTAGTCACATCACTTTTTCAAACAGTTATATCTACTTTCTACTGTAGGGCTCCAAAACCAGATTTACAAGGAATAGAGGCAGCAGCCATTCAGCTCGGAGAGGATATGGCACGTCAGTATGAGCTACTGCAGGACTTAAAAAAACATGTAAGTCCAGTACCTTGTATAATGTACAATGATTATTTGTTCTTAACCTTTTCAGATATGTTTATTTCAGCAGTACTGTGTCATCTTTTGAGAGAACACACATGTATACTGAAATTAACACACACATAGAGGTTTTAAACATACCTTACGATAATAATAGTTTGTTTGGTTACTTTGACATGTGAACAAAGATTTAGCAAGGATTTAACATTAACCAAATCCTATTTATATTTGTTTTCCAAATTTCAAAGACACTTCCTTTCTGCAGTGATTTCAACAGCTCCTTCATTGAAGAATGGTATTTCAACTCCAGCCTCTGTTTCAGTTTGGAAATTTTCTTTGGGCGCAGTAGCCAAGTAGTAACGATCACTTTTCTTAGATTGCATTATCTTAGGTTTGCCTCTGTTGTGTTTCTTTTGACAAAGAACTGGATCATCATGCCCTTACACACAGTCAGCCAACTGTAAATTGGCACTGGAAAAATGTGGAGTCACAGTCTATGGTAATTTTTATACATGTATGAGGCTTCATTACTTAAGTCTGAGATTGTTTATCTTTAAGTTGTCAGTTTCCAGTAGAGATGTACACATTGTTACACTGATCTGGAAACTGCATTAATAGAACAGAAATAATTTTTAATAAGAGTTTAACCTCAAAAGACAAACATTAGTATAGAGTAGTACATCACCTTACTTAGAACTATTTGTATCAGTAGATTCCTGTTGTTTATATTGCAGCATGATTACATGCCAGCAGAAGACTCCAAGCTGGAAACCATGTGTAGAACTATAAGTCTAGTCCTATCTGAACTTTCCCAGTTGGTTACCGGCTTCACATACTGTTATGAGAACGAAATGAAACATTGGTGTAACAAGTCGCCACCATCTCTTACACAGCTTGGTCCCGCATTTAAAAGGGTTCACAGATTACTACAACAGTTTGTACAGGTAGGTGACAGGTGACAGTATGGAATATTTATACTAAACATGCTGATAAATACTTTAGAAATGTAGCTTCTTGTAGATGTTTACATTTTACCTCAATGGATTTTGTGTGATAATGGAAATCCTTGATCCACAACTTTCATTTATACATGTATCGGTCAGTATATGTATTTATCTGGATTTTCTTTACTGTTAAAGTGCATTAATTTTATACAGCAACCTTGATTGCCATTTCTGTCCTGGAAGAAATGCATGGTATATTCCTTGTCCGTAATGTATATTCTTTTACATGCATTATTGTTATTCTTCATGTGCATTTTGATATACAATGACACTTTGTTTGTTGTTTGAACTTGAATGATAAGTGTTTGTAGGATTGCCATTGGGGTCTGCTAGTCACAGGCTATCTCTCACAGACAGGCTGTGTATTTCTATATGTATAATAGCATACAGTAACGTTTAACTTTAATTTGTCCACAACCAGTCAAAGTGTTTGGGACTATAGGTTTAGGCCTGTCAGTGTGCACTTCAATTTTCAAATAACTTCACTCAGTTTGTGCATATAATACAAGGGTGTATGTCATGCTTTCACGGCAGGGTTATATGTCAGTAAATAACACTCTTGAAGTATGATCATTCACATTGTGTCCATATTTGATGATAATTTCTCAAATTAATGTAGCTTCAAGATTGTTAGCAGTGTCAAATATGAGACGACATGAAATTTTGGTCATATGTTCATATCATCTGATCATATCCAATTTAAGACTTCACAATGCATGACAATACTCCATCCACTTGTTTATTTGTATATTTTTCAGCAAAAAAAACCATTTTTTCCCCCCCAAAAAAAAAAAAAAACCCCCCCCCCCCCCCCCCCCCCCCCCCCCCCCCCCCCCCAATAAAAAACAAAACCCCCCCCCCCCCCCCCCCTCCTCTCCCCCCCCCCCCCCCCCAAAAAAAAAAAAAAAAAAAAAAAAAACCCCCCCCCCCCCCCCAAAAAAAACACCCCCCCCCCCCCCCCCCCCCCCCCCCCCCCCCCCCCCCCCCCCCCCCCCCCCCCCCCCCCCCCCCCCCCCCCCCCCCCCCTCTTCCCTCCCCCCCCTCCTCTTTCTCCTTTCTCCCCCTCTTTCCCCCCCCCCCCCCCCCCCCCCAAAAAAAAAAAAACCCCCCCCCCCCCCCCCCCCCCCCCCCCCCCCCCCCCCCCCCCCCCCCCCCCCCCCCCCCCCCCCCCCCCCCCCCCCCCCCCCCCCCCCCCCCCCCCCCCCCCCCCCCCCTCCCCCCCCCCCCCCCCCCCCCCCCCCACCCCCCCCCCCCACAAACCCCCCAACCAACCCCCCCCCCCCCCCCCCCCCCCCCCCCCCCCCCCCCCCCCCCCCCCCCCCCCCCCCCCCCCCCCCCCCCCCCCCCCCCCCCCCCCCCCCCCCCCCCCCCCCCCCCCCCCCCCCCCCCCCCCCCCCCCCCCCCACTTGTTTTTGTTCACAAGCCCCCCCGGAGGGGGGGGCCCCCCCCCCCCCCCCCCCCCCCCCCCCCCCCCCGGGGGGCAGGGCGCCCCCCCCCCCCGGGGGGGGGGGGGGGGGCGCCCCCGGGGGGGGGGGGGGGGGGGGGGGCCCCCCCCCCCCCCGGCCCCCCCCCCCCCCCCCCCCCGGGGGGGGGGCCCCCCCCCCCCCCCCCCCCCCCCCCCCCCCCCCCCCCCCCCCCCCGGGGGGCCCCCCCCGGCGGGGGGGGGGGCGCGGGGGGGGGGGGGGGGGGCCCCCCCCCCCCGGGGGGGGGGGGGGGGGGGGGGCCCCCCCGGGGGGGGGGGGGCGGGGCGGGGGGGCGCGGGGGGGGGGGCCCCCCCCCCCCCCCCCCCCCCCCCCCCCCCCCCCCCCCCCCCCCCCCCCCCCCCCCCCCCCCCCCCCCCCCCCCCCCCCCCCCCCCCCCCCCCGCGGCCCCCCCGGCCCCCCCCCCCCTTGAAAATTTGGTTAAAGTTTTGCCTGCTAGATTTACTTGTTTATTGGTAACCACTTATATTTTCATGCAAAGACTTTGTTCAGTCTTTGTATACAAATCTAATTTAAAAATTTAAAAAAAAATTTTGGCCCTCGCTTGACTAATTGAAGAATAGTCCTGTAGCTCACTTCATGACATCTCGAACCGCTATTATGCAACTTTGTTCATGTCTTTAGGGGTGTCTACGTCAAGGCGGGTAACTCCTGAAAAATTAGTACAAATTAAGGCCCTTGTTTGACTTTGTGGTTAAAGTTTCATGGTACTATCATGCACATATTTCAGTAACCACTTATATCTAAACGTGTTGTAGGGGTTTTCTACAGTCAAGAGATAACTTTGTATAAATTTAGTACTATCCCTACTTTGAAAATTTGGTTGAAATTTCACCAAGAATAATAATGCTTTTCACTCTCTGATTAATTGACTTAAACACTTACCTAGTCAAAATGTGTATGTACATAATAGCTCTACCATTTAATCATCACCTAGATTGCCTCAGTTACAGTTTGGACTTTTTTATGATTCAATTGCCTGTTTATGCTTAATTGTTTTGCTATTATACAGTTTTTTTTGTTAGCAAACACCCACAATTTTCCCGTCCTTCTACTTGCTTGATCAGCTTTTTAACTTTGCATTTACTGTATTTATGTACAGGTACGCATATTTTGTGACAGTTTTGTATTCTTGTTTTATTTCAGTTACTACAGAATTTACGAGCTATCAGGTCATCATACACATCCCTGAACAGAGACATAACAGACAGGATACCACTGGTATCTGAACAACAGGATGCTGCTCTAACCTTAGGTAGTGTATTCTTCATGCTACTCTTAACTTTAGATGTATTCTTTGAGCCAAGGGAAAACAACTCATCTGTGACAGCTGGAATATCTATAAATAGCAAGGTTGATATCAGTTTTCACAGTAGCTGTATCAATTAATTGTCGTAGTAGTAAAGTTCTTTTACAAGACGAAACAGTAATGTAGACATAAAAGATGCCCCCAAAGATGTTTTTCTATTTTAATAGCTCTCTGTTAAGTGATTGGATAGTTTTTCATACACTACTATCTACTTAAAATGAGCGAATGTTTTACAAGAGTTGCATAGACGGATTCGTACATGATCATTTCAAATATAAGACAGACAGCATATTAACTTTTATCCCTTTGTATCGCACAGAAGCAGTTTTAACTACATTTATTCATAAAATCTAACTTTACATCACAATAACATACATTACTTTATAAGTTATTTCAAATTTAATAAACAATCTATTAACAACAATCAAAACATTTCCGCTGGACTGCGCTTTCCGTTATAGAACCGCAATAAGACCGTAATGTGACCCGCATTTTAAACATGTCCGACACAGGTCCCATATATTAATAGAATGCGTAATAGAATGCAAAATTTTATGAATAGTTTATTTTCCGACAGAATGGATTTCTATTAGCAAAATTTATATTTCTTTTTATTTATAAGAAGGGTGAATGATATTCTTTAACAATATAAGTTATATTAACTTATATGAATTAATTAAATTATACATAATATAACACCTGGGGTTTTTATTTAATTTATACAATTGTAATCACTAACTTACATTTCAACTCTTTGAAAAATCTTTTCAGTGTGATTTTTATCTTGTCATTTAATTTATCTTATTTAATTGTATGTATTCAGGAGTTTAGTTTGCGGACATGGTTTTGATTTATATTATCTTTTCCTGAAGGTTGTGTACAAATCAAAGTTCATGTCCTGGAGGCCTCGAATGTAGAAAAATTACGTGTTTAATTTTAATTTTTGACGAAGCTATTCATAGACTCGCGTCCATGGATCAAATTTATTTTGCATTCCAAATACTCAAGATACATTTGCTGCTCCTAGTGAGATAGAATATGTTATGGTCTTTTGAGCTGTTCCATTTATCATATTTTCTTGTGTGATGTATAAAGTTAAGGATTGAAAGATCTATTCGAATTGCATACAAAGATAGAGGTTTCTTAGAACTATAAAAAAATATAATTACCTCACTTTATTACATTTTCTTATGTTAAGCACAACGCATGCCTGATTGAAATTGTGGACAAGTCATCTACAGTTACTGGGTAATAAAAAATTGGAGCATCCATGTTCTTTGAATGGGACATTGAAATGAATTTTAGTGTGATCAGATTAAAAGATCATAATAAAGGAGATAATTTTAGAAAGGGGCAAGTTACAGTTGTTTCTTGGTCACTGCAGTGTAAGAGGACACCCAAGGGGAAATGCTGTGACCAAGAACCATGTATTTCAATTGTCTCCCTTTGTCATATGAAATTCATGCTTGTCTGGGACGAAACTTCCAGAACCACTCAGTAGATTGATTTGGTAGTTCAACTTCACACAGTAGTGGATGTTAAGTAAGGACATGACTATGCCTTGAACAAATATTTATTTATCTCCCTTTGTTATCTTAAGTTATACGTGTTCGGAACATAACTTGAAAAGCGTTCATTGGACTTACTATATTTCACACAGTGGTAGAGGAAATGCAGTGGTCAAGAACCATAACTCTTCCTTGCATATACTTATATGTCCCATTTTCATTTGAGCTTATTCTTATTCAGAACAGAACTTTTACTTACTCTTAGGATCGACTTCACACACAGTGGTAACTGACAAAAGTGCACTGTCCAACAGCCTTAACTCTTCTTGCCCAGTTTTGAGCTTACCTTGCACAAAGTGCCAGAGTTAGCTATTAGGATCGCTCACCCGGCGTACATTCACATTTCCTCTCCTCTGAAACCACAAGGCCATTGTTGATGAAACTTGGCAGGGAAGTTCCTTGCATGAAATTCAAATAATTCAATTCCATGCAGAACTATGGTTGCCATGGCAATGGAAAGGAAAATCTTTAAGAATCTTCTTCTCAAGAACGGAAAGGCCTAGAGCTTAGAAATTTTTAATGCCTAGTGAACCTCAACCAAGATTGTTCAAGTTATTACCCCTGGGTCAAAATTGACCACGCCCTGGGGGTCACTTGATTTTACAAAGGCTCATATTGGAAAAACTTAAAAAACTATCTCTGAAACCACAAGGTTACAGCTTTAAAAATAGATATTTAACATGTGGCATTTACTAGTGGACATCTACCAAGATTGTTCAAATTATGACCCTGCCGGGTCAAAATTGACACTGTCTGTGGTTCACTTGATCTAACATAGGCTTAAAGAGGGAAAACTTCAAAAATCTTCTTGTCTAGAACCACTAGGCCCATATCTTAGATGTGTGGAATATAGAATTATGTAGTGGCCCTCTATGAAGCATGTTTAAAGTCAGAAACCCTAGGTTAGAATTGAATTCAGCTATATGATAAATAAATTGAGGGATCAGCACAAAACTATTCTAAGTGAATATAGAAATAGAAGCAGATAGGACAGTTTCGCGATTATCCCTCATATTGATGACCATGTATTATAGCCAATGGTAGCCAGGTGAGTGATAGAGGGCCATCTTGGCCTTCTTGTTTTATCATCTCCCTTTGACAAAATTGGAGACCTTGGAAGGTATTTACGCAGGAAGCATCTATCATTCCCAACAATATCCTTGTTTCATCTGGTGGGACTTGTTTCTTAGCAATTGTAGCTCTAGGTAACCTAATGTTTCAGTCCTACATTTTGTATCAAACTCTTAAAATAGAATGAAAAGCTAAACACATGGCTAGATTTTTATGGGAGTATAAGCATGTGTTTAATCAGTTGTTCACAGTTTCACTTTGGATAGCACCTGTGACCATGTATTATTAAAAGAATAGCAGCAAATTAATGAAGGTAGACAGTACAGGTTAATCATTGGGCATATTAGTTGCAAAGGCATGTAACCTCAATAACCAAGGGTCAAACAATAAAAGATATACATATACAGCATGTACTGTATTTTTTTTCTCAGATTGCTCATGGTATAAACACTTCATTCACTTGTGTTATTCATGTTGTATATCAAAATGATATGTATACTATAGCACAAAGAATGTCAGCTATTTAATACTAAGTAAGGTCATATGATATATGCAGCAAAAGTTTTTAAGATAAAAAAAAAAAAATATGTCTATATATCAGATAGATATATCTACGGAAATTAAGTGCTGAGCAATATTTTTAGTGATTAAATAAAAATGACTTGATATGGCTTAAAATAATGTTCATGGAAACAACGTAATTCACTACAATTGTCCTGATGAATTCTATAACAAGTTAATTTAGTGTCTTTAAACAGATCAGACTCATTTAGTGCAATTTATGTGCAGAAATAATCATTTTGCTGAACACGTCTTAAAGACAGCTTCTCAGCATATTTCTAAAATGCTACTGACAGCTTTTAAAATACCACTTTATTTTAGTCATATTTTCCAATGCACACTTTACTCTTCCAGTTGGTGCGGGCGAGGAGGCACTGAATAGTTTGCAGGATGTTGTGGACGTACTGGAAGAGTCTATTCAACACTCAGAGGTAGCTTCTAGTGCTCAGACATCACCTCGAAGTGTACGATCACGAGCTTCACAAGTCTCCAGTGCTCAGGCATCACCCAGAAGTGTTCTGTCTCAAGCTTCTAAAGCTTCAACACTGAAAATGTAAGCAGGAAGTGAAAGTTACAGTTGGCAAAGTAGTTGCTAGCTGAAATTGTGAAACAAGTACATACGCATTTACCTGTATATACATTTTCAACCTATGTCTTTTACTTTGCTTGATAAAGTCCCATTTGAAGAGAAAAGAAATGAAGAGGGTTCAAACATGAAACAGTCTCAACCTTTCAATATTTCCTACCATTTACTAGTATACTTGTATTGCTTCAACTCATAACAAGACCATACTGGATAGTAGAGGTCACAAGGTGAACAAATACCGGTACATGTAGAAGGATAGCCCTGGTAATGAGATAGTTATTCTTGCGATTAATTGATAAAATATATTTTACGATCACAGACTCGTGTTAAGGTTAGTATAATGTAGTTTTGTGGGCCTGTAATACAATTGGTACAAGTATTCAACAAGGAAGAAGTCTTGGGTCAGTATCTATCACTTACCAAAAATATTCTTGAAATCTTATACTGTATCTATGCACAAGGATGATACAGGTATGAACACTTATCCAGGTCTATACATGCTTTGGTCACTTTATATGGGGTCGCTATTGGACAATCAGAATTAAATATTTGTGATCAGAACATGGTATAACTATGATAATTTAGTTACCCATATAAAGAAGTACTTACTCACCAATGCTTATGCTTAAGTTTGGCAGCAAAAGCCAGTGTCCTGTTCAAGTCAAACCAGTTTCTAACTAACTGCATTTAATGCTGTACAATTTACATCTTGTAATTAATGTTTTGTCTTGATTTTCAGGGACAACGGATGCTAACATCCATGGGCTGTTACATTGGATTTTCAACAAAACCATATAAAAGCTTGAAGTCTGTGATAAAATCCTGATTTGGACAAAGTTCTGTCTAAGAGCAGGCTTGATTGAGATACATTTTGTACAGTGTAGATTTGACCAATTTAGTTCATGATACAGTGTAGATCTGACCAGTTTACTACATGGAAGATTACTTCTAGAGGGAATTGACAGTTTCGTGGAATGTGCAACACGCCATGGATAAATGTATGAAACGGACATTCCTTGAAGCGACACTCAAGTTAACTATTTTGTTCAGGAAGTGAAACTTGCTGTATTGGTAAAACCTAATAAGGAAGTGAAACATAAAACCACAACTTCCTTTTGGTTCACCGGTGACAAATATTTCCTTTTTGAGAGGTGAAGAATCTAACTAAATTTGATTTTGAGATAGAAAAGATTAAGTAAGGGCTAGTGAGGTAGTTTAAAAATTATAAACATCTAGGGTTCTGACTGATCAATCTATTTTTCAAAATGCAGTTTGTAACTACAGCAGCTGCTAAACTTGTATTTATTTTGCAAAGTTTTAAATTTTTAACCCCATTAAAAAATGCTGTTTTAAACTGCCTTATTTATATGTCTTAACATGAAATAATTTCAAAAAACGGTTTCTTATTTGAGCCTTTACCAAGTTTATTCAGCAGTACCATTGAAAATGGACACCAAAGGAAGTGGTTCATATCCCTGTACATGTCTACTTGTATACAATTAATTTTAAAATCTTTGGTACAAGTATGGAGTTGACCTTTTTGAAATTTTGAAAACCATTGGTAAGATTCTGTAGCACAGTAGATTGTTGCACTGATTGGTTCTTATAAAAGCATGACTACAAGGAGGGCACGGCTCTTGTCCCATAAAATTAACTTGAAAAAGCTTCCTCTCCAGAAACTTTTATTCAGACTGGTTTTATACAATACTCTACGAGATAATGATAGAGATATGTTGATTTGTTACAGTAATATTCATTACATACATGGAGAAAGCTACATAAACTTCTCCGCAATCAATGGCTTCACTTCCTTAAGTGACTGTATAACATGTGTTAAAATGAAATATGGCTCCCAAAACATGACAACCTGGTAGGGTAGGCGTCGGAGAGCAGCAATGGAACTTTGGGGAATTGGTTACCTGCAGCAAGACATACTGTAGTAGTTTCATTAACTAAGATGTACTTAATAAATGTCAGTTAAAAAAATGAAATAATGAAAAAAATTTGTTGTACGTACTCTGACAATCAAATTTCTTTAGAAGTGTTAAAATTATCAGATTTTCAGAAATTTCAAATTCTTGTGATTATGCTTCATCTTTTCTCTAACAGGAAAATGAATTGTATGCATGTATATTTTGAAAGTAAAAATAATACTGTTCTATCATGTGTTAGTTTTCGTGCGACTATTTATTTTTCATACAATCTTGCAACTTGAACTACATGATTTAAAGTTGTGAAATTACAAATCACACAATCACACCGATTACAAGGGGAGACACTCAAAATCCCCTTACTGCCTTAGTCGAAATCCCCTTGGTCCAAAAATGGCATAGTATTAATAATCCCCTCAATGGATTTTACATTGTAATTTCAATAATTTTTTTTTCTCACTCATTTGTGATAGTAAAACAAAGCTAGAGACAAATAAAACAGTAAATTTTTTTCATTCAATATATGTTTTTCCACTTGTAAAATCCATTGAGGGGATTACGAGTACTATTCCATTTTTGGACCAAAGGGATTTTGAGTGTCTCCTCTTGTAAGTACACTCGATTACAAGTGGTTAAACTTTTAAGTTGTGTACTTTTAAATGTCTGTCATCAGTAGTCTCTATATTTACCTCTTAACATTGTAATGAAAGGAAAATTCAAAAGAATAAGAGAAGCAATAAAGTGAAATTATAGTTGTGGATATAAATAATAAATGCAACATGTAATATTCTGATTCTTGGGTCGAATAGTGTTTAGCGTTGATTTACTTTATGACAGTCGGCTTTCTCCTTTAACATGTTTAAGACTTGCAAACTGTATAATAAGACCAGAAACCTAAAGAAAAAAGAAATTACCTTTTCTCTGTGTCCTTTTGGTGAACCAGGTTTGACAACTCTTGTAAAGTTTCTGGTATTTTCTGGAAGTAAGACTGGCTTATCCCCTTGGAAGTTAGACCTCCATTATTGGGATGAGAGCACTCCCCAGAAGCTTGGGAAGTCAGACTTGAGCCAGGATGTAAACTGAAATGTAAAGCCACTTGTATAGAGACTTTTCAAACAGCATGATAACACCATGAATGAGATGACATGTGATAGAGCCAGTTTGATAAAGAAGACACGCTTTGTTTTATATCTGCTTCACTTTTCCCTCTTTTGGAAAGATTCAGAGGGATTCCTTTATCGGACTGTAAGCCGAGGTGATACTGCAATGTTTCTAATGAGTTGCTTTACTTTATAGTCTATTGATGTAAAATTTAGTACAGGTATTTAATTGCCCCCAAGGAATACCACCAACTTAAAATCCATTTTGCCCGTTCAGCAAAAATTTGGTTGATTTAATTATAATACATATATAATGCACTGTTGGATATTAACTAATGTAGGGCTACAAACGTAGCAGGTAGTTTAACCAATTAACCATCCCTAATTGTACGGTGGCTTTACACATTTGGACTTAAAACCACCTCTCGCCGCATGCATGAAAATGTACCAGAGCACTTAAAGATAATGGGACAGGCGAGACAAACTGAAGACAGAAAAGTGTAGCATATAAAGTCTGAAATGTGATTGACAGTTAATCTGCGGTTGCTATCCAAAAGTTTTAGTTTACAAACATTGCAATACCAAAACGTTTGGTAGATATACTATGACGTGTATGAATTTCACTTCAAAGTTTCTAAATCTACAACATGTAAAAACACCCTATATATTTTGCACAATTTTGTGTAGACATGTATAAAGGCAGAGAATCACATGAACAAATTAATCTCTATTTAAAACAGAAGATCTATGAAAATGTTAAAAAATAATGAACTTCACAGGTCTTAATCACAGTCACCTTCTGTTGTGCTGAACACTTCAAAACTAAATTATTTCTGTGTCTTGAAGTGTTTGGCCCAATCAGAAGGTGGCTACGATTGAGACCTGTGTAGTTCTACAATACTTTTATGCCGCCATATGATAGCCTACTTACATTTACAGCTAAACGGCTTACATACATTTTCCATAGATTTACTCATGTTTAGAGATTATTATGATCATGTGATTCCCCACCGTGTATACTGTATTGTCCAAAGGCACTTAGTAGTAGGTACAACTTCCTGTAGTGTTCTGTAGGATGGTAACCGAACACAAATTTTATAACATATATATTCACTAACCAAAACTTTATTAAAACACAGTTTTGAAGTGATTTTTTTTTCACATTTATGTATTAAATTTATTGTAACAGAGAAATTCTGATTTTTCATGTGGGAAATGGTAACTGCTACAGCCTTGCTTACTTGCACAATCAACTTCAACAAAATAATTTTTATATTTATAAGAATATTTCATCAACATTAACATTAACATTTATTTAAACTATTTATAGTCATACAATTTATTTCAAATGGAAGAAAATTTCACATGAAAATAGCAAGAATGTGTTAGTCATGAGTGATTGAAATCTTGATCACTTTACTTTGTCACTGTACATTGTACTTAACTTCTTCAGTTAAGTCAATGCATTCAGAATTTGTGACATTGGTGTATTTTCTTCTGTTTTTCCTACCTTGATCAGTAATATAACTATATGTACTTCATGTTTGTACATGCTATTAAGCATACATGTAGGTTTAAGACCTTTACTATATACAATGTTCAGAAGTAAATAATTTTAAAATACTTATGACAAAAGATTTCTCAAGAAAAGATTTTCACTTTTTAGTGTAGAATTTTGTTCGCGAAGTTCTTCTATCTTCATTGCGAGATCATTCTGTACGCGTTTTCTTCTTTCATCTTCCAGGCTCTTCAATTCTGCTTCAAGTTCAAACATTTTCTGTATTATTGTAAATTTAGGCAATTTTGATAGTTCTCTCCTGTTGGCACAATTCTCTATTGCAGTTTCTGTGTGGTTATACTGATGTGAATTAAGCAAGTCTTTCTCAAACTCTTGTTCAATGAATTCAACAGTATCGTCAAAATCAATAGGCATATATTCAAAGTCTTCTTGGCTTTGTGTTCGTTTTCTCTCACAGCTCGGGTCATAAAATGAGACACTTGTGAAGTCCTCGGTGTCTGGAGAGAGGCCTTGAAATGGTGGTGAATAACCATTGTATATGTCTATCTTATGTCCCCTGTCTTCTATTAAGAATTGAGTTGAATTCATTGGTGCTTTTGGGCGTGTCGGTCTAATAAATTTCCTATTACGATGCCCGTGTTTCATGTATATATTTTTATCAAAATCAAACGTACTAAAAACGTCGATATTACCTGGTGACTTTCTGCCCGTGCGATTTTTCTTCCCACGCCGATGTTTCTTTCTTCTAATTGTTTCTGCCATTTTCATATCCATAATTTTTGTATTTGTAAGTCCAGTAATATTATTTCCCGTATCCATAACAAATTGTAAGCGATTTCTTTCCTGAACGTTCCTCCGATATGCGTGTCGTAGTTATGTCGCAATACACGTTTTTTTTGTTTATATACAACACGGTCATGTGACCCAAACGTCAGTAATACGTACCGAAACGATTTGACTGATTCCCAAAGTTTGGTTTTAATTTGTCATTTCCGGTTGAGGATAAGAGTCTAACCAGGTCAGACAAACCTAGGAAAAGGCCGATTGAGCATTAAAGGCGAAATAAAAACATGAACACCATTGTTAATCGTGTGTAAGTCGTCCCTTTCCTGATCTGGTCAGTCTTTAACCCCAACCTTTACTCATTTCTATGAAGGATAACCCGCTCAACATGGACCATAATATTTAAGAAGCTATACATGGGTATATCTGTTTAATTCTTGTTGCTTAGGTATAATAAGATTTCTTTCGGATCAGTTCGTACCCTAACTAGTATTGTAGCCGCTTTGGTGCAATGGTAGCGCGTTCGTCTCGGGATCGGAGTCCCGCGTTAGAACCCCATCAGTCACCTTGGGAGCGGAGGGTCTCGGGTTCGAACCCGACCATTGCTTAAGTAGAAAGCTACGCGCGGGGGTCACTTGATTTTACATTGGCTTATATAGGGAAATATTAAACATCTTCTGGTCTGAAACCACATGTCCTAGAGCTTAGATATGAAGCATTGCCTATTGGACTTCTACCA
Source organism: Saxidomus purpurata (assembly GCA_022818135.1). Taxonomy (NCBI): domain Eukaryota; kingdom Metazoa; phylum Mollusca; class Bivalvia; order Venerida; family Veneridae; genus Saxidomus; species Saxidomus purpurata. The sequence continues at coordinate 889,136 of JAFMSR010000011.1, forward strand.
AGATTGTTCAAATTATGACTACCGGGTCAAAATTTACCCAACCCGGGGGTCACTTGATTTAACATAGGCTCATATAATCTGAAAAACTTTAAAAGTCTTCTTCTCTGAAGCCAGGTGAGCGATATAGGGCCATCTTGGCCCTCTTGTACTACTACCAATCTTTATTTGTGTCGTAGGCGGTGTCCCACCATTAAAATGGTCCCCTTTTACATACAAGATACAAGAAACGTTTTTAAAACAAATAAAATCATTCACGAATGGATTGTGATCGACATAGAAATGTATCTTAAATAACCTTTGAAAATAAGCAAGTAGAAAATTCATATTAAAAAGTCAAAATAAAGCACATTAAGAGTAGTAGAAATACATAAAAGATTAATTCAGAAAATTCTATACACGATGGTAGTGCTGGTATTTGAATTATGCACACGACTGGTGGGTCAGAGACATTTTTCAAACCAATACAAACTACAAAATAGGAGCTATCGTACAGGCATCGAAAACTACTGAAGAGCAAAAGGAGGACTGTCATCCTGTCGTAATTCTAACAGATGCTCTACCAGTCCCGGAAGCCTTGGCTAATGCCAAATTACGAAAGAACTTAAAAGGCTCGATGAGAAGCAGAAAATGTCCCTCCAGTAGATACCCGCACACTGTTGTGTTCATGGCAATGAGATGGCGGATCAGTTGGCAAAACAAAGAGCTACAGGCGACCAGCCACCCAAAAGAGTCACTTATGAAGAAAATCTCTTTATTATTATTGTTTATAGTCCCGGTCGACCGTAGGATTTCTACTCCGGTGAAACTGCCAAGACTCCTGACAGGAACAGGTTGAAGAGACAGATGATTATGCAAGGGAATCCGGGTACAAGACCCTAGCTCTACGTATATATCCCTTGGTTCCTATACGAGCTGGGTGTATAGCTCCATTACATGCGAGACTACCGCTGGGTTTCTAACCAGTTCATCTCTAGATGGTTGGGAATCACTAAACTAGATGCCCACGTGAAACATGTCGAGCCGCCAGCTGCCAAAAGGGCTAACTCCTTACCAAGTAGAGATAGGTCAAAATACACCTAAATATTGGATGTAACATGCATGTTGTACCACAGAAAAGTGGTCTCGATTTTTCTCTACGGCCAGTAATAAAAAAGTTACAATATAAGCTATTTAAAGTAACAACATTTGTGCCAAGTTACATCAAAATCCCTCCATTCATGAAGAAGAAATGCTCCGGACAAAGATATTCTTGAATTTGACCTTTAACCTCTAAGTGTGACCTTGACCTTAGACCTAGGGACCTGGTTCTTGCGCATGACACTCCGTCTCATGGTGGTGAACATTTGTGCCAAGTAACATCAAAATTCCTCCATGCATGAAGAAGAAATGCTCTGGACAAAGTCATTCTTGAATTATTCTTGTATCTGACCTTTGGCCTCTAAGTGTGACCTTGACCTTGGAACTAGGGACCTGGTTATTGCGCATGACACTCCGTCTCATGTTGGTGAACATTTGTACCAAGTTACATCAAAACCCTCCATGCATGAAGAAGATATGCTCCGGACAAAGTCATTCTTGAATTTGACCTTTAACCTCTAAGTGTGACCTTGACCTTAGACCTAGGGACCTGGTTCTTGCGCATGGAACTCCGTCTCATGATGGTGGACATTTGTGCTAAGTTATTTAAGAATTCCTTGATCCATGGATAAGTTACAGCCTGGACAAGCTAAATTCGGACGCACGCACATACACCGAACCGCTATTTGGACAACTATATCGAGCTTTCGCAAGCGGCTCGACAAAAACGTTTCTGAAATCTCCAGTGCCCCGGTCGGTATTCGAACCGGGGACCTCCGGATTGGTAGTCCAGAGTGTTAACCACTCGACCTCCGCGTCACTCAAGAAGAAAAGCTCACGGTGATTAAGTCTCTTACAACAATGAATCCGCGAAAAGATGGATATCTACTAGACAGAAAGAAACAAGTTATTCTATGCAAGCTTCACACAAGCTCAGGACAGACACAACAGGCTCAACGTCCATATGTATGAATAAACGAAGCTTTCCTCATCACCTTATTTCTCATGTTGCCTTTGCGACCAAACAGCAGATCATGTACTTGTTCCCTTGTATGAATACTACAGAGAAAAAATGTGTTGCTCAAACTGTACCACCATGGAAAAGAAGATGATTGGCAGGAAGGAGGAGCTCAAAAAGACAGTTTCCTTCATTGTTGTGACGGTGTTGACCATGAACGCCGAGAGAGAAAGAAAATAGAAGGAAAAACATGTCGATTTAAAACTCAGATATACAATTATAAAATATGAGTAAGTAATACTTTTACTGCTGACAAATAATTTGCCATAAGATACTAAAAGGGAATTATTTGTAGTAACATTGAAGTACAAATGCACTTAATTACCGACCGCTCTTACGGTTATTTCAGCTAATGAATTCTTGACGGTCTTTTTTGTCACTTCCTATTTTATTGGTCATCTCAAATGATTGTATAAGACCTGAATGGCCCACGAATACTTGTTTTGTTTTTAATACGTGTTATGTCGCTAAATTAATCAACAAGAGTCCTGATTATAAACTTTAATCTGTCGCTGTGTATAACGATAATAAACATATGACGTCGACGACGTCTCATAGAAATGACGTCATGAATGTCTAAAATATAACAATATCACAATCCTCCAATATTTCAAAAGAAATGACTTCTTGATAAAAAATGATTATTAGTTTTAGATTATATGGTAAACTTGGGTTTTAATGTTCCAATTATTTCTACTCAAATCTAAAATGTAATCTTTAAGTCTGGTTCGTAATCGATATGTGCGTCTTGAAAATTCTCTAGTTTGAGTTTCCTGTTGCATTTGTTTTTGGACAGTATCGTTATCTCATGACTGTATATCTCATTTTTCTTTAGTTCATTGTATCTCTCTTCATTTCTATTTTCACGTGTTCGTTATTCTTGTATATTGGAAGTCATCTGCTGATTCCGGTCAAGTGCGCGCAATAATCTCTTTTTCCATCCTTACACATGGATTCCAGTAGCAGTTAACACTTTGAGACATCTCTGAGTATATATTACGTCCATCTGAGTTTCGACATGCCTTAATGTTTGAGCCACTTATTTGAATGATAACATAATGTTTCTTTTCATATGCTGTGGACCATTTGTTAATTTTGCTATTCTTCAATAAAACTTTGTCACCTACTTCAAATTGATGTTTTTTGCATACTGGGTGTCTATGTTGGTTATCCCATTTCTTCTTCTATTCTTTGTCCCTGGTTGTAATTTCTTCCAGCTTTGTTCTTACATTTCTTCTCATTAGAGCTTAAAAGAGAATACCCTATTGTGGGATGTGGTGTAAATATGTACCCAAATGAGTATGTACTGTATTGCAGAACTGTTGGATCTTCCTTCGCTATGTGCTATTATTTCTGACTACAATTTAATACTTTCATAAATCTCTTTGCTTCTCTGTTTGCCAAAGACAGAATTCCTCGCAGTTTCTGGTGTTTCAGACATCTTAACAGGCTCCTGTTTTTGCTCAATAGTAGAAATCTGGCACGGCACTGGTAACACCTTGTATAACATCTGCAACCATACTGCTTAGTCTTGGAATCTGGTACTTTGCTCTTAGCATCTGTTTTGTCCTTGTCGTGCCGAAATTACCCATGCTATGGGCTGCTTTTATTATCTGTTTCTGCAGCTTCTCCAGAAGAGCTATTTGCCTGTTGCGTAAAATCAATCCTTTTGCTCGGTAAAGATCATATCGTTTTAGGTAGTATGGCTTTATTTCTGGCCTGTTCATATGTCTCAATCAACCATTTTGCCTCATTCGATTAAGACTATCTTACAGAATCCCATCTTTTAATGTAGCTTCTTTTATATTTGCACCAACCCATGCTCATTACAAGTTTTTACTATCATCTTGACTGTATTGCTGGTGTCGTCCGGTTCGGTCTCTGTGAGTAGATGCCTTGACAGGTAATCCATTGGATCTGCTGCGTGTTTGTCTGGTTCATAATATAAGTTCGTAATCAATGTCAATTATTTCCATGATCCATTTGTCAATCATGTGAGTATTTATTATACCCCCCGAACACAAAGTGTAAGGGGGTATACTGGATTCAGGTTGTCTGTCCGTACGTCTGTCTGTAGACGGAATCTTGTGGACACTAAATCTCCAAAACCCCTGGTTAGAATTTAATGATACTTCACAGAAGTGATAAGCACCATGCCTAGTTGTGCATGGTCCATGTTTCGAGTCACTAGGTCAAAGGTCACATGGGCTTGAGATAGTAAAATCTCCAAAACCCCTGGTCAGAATTTAATTATACTTCACAGAAGCCTCAAGTGGTGCAGGTCCAATAATTAAAGCATCAAATATTAAATATATAACACGGGTTGAAGTCCTTTTCTTGTCTTCTGAAATAATCCGGCAGACAGCCCTTCATGAAAACTGGCTTCTGTGCGTACAACGATCATTAAAATGTCATAGTATCCTGATTTGTTATAATATATTTTAGCCTTTAAAAAGCTGTGTCTTCTTCAGCTCCCCATGTGAAGTGTGCGTTTTTTTCAAGTTAGTCTTCTTATGTTGCAGTCAGTACTGCATACCGCGGAATGAACTTAGATAGATATCATAGAATACATAGAAAGCTTCGTATTTTTCTCTACATTCTGGTGCACTGCATTCCTTGACCGCTCTGGCTTTATTTCGGGTTGGCTTGAGTCCCTCGCTTGTGAATCTGTAGCCATAGAATTCTAAGTCACTTACTTTAAATTGACATTTCTCTTTATTGAATATAATGCCAAAAACCTTTGCTCTTTGCAGGACATACTATAAAGTTTTGCTATGGTCTTCCACGGTAATGCCACCAATCAGAACGTCATCCCTTTGATCCAGACAATAAGGGGTTTCTCCAAAAGCATGTATTTTGAACATTGCCTCCTCAAATAAATCGTGCAACGATTTTGCACCGAATTCAAATGTATTAGTCTTTTCGGTCTGGTGTTTCCCCGTGCTACCAGGTTGAGCTGATGGTACCTTTGTCTCAAATCCATTTTAGAAAATGCCTTGTAGTCATGAATCTTCAACCATAGGTGCTTGTAAAATTGTGTTACGCTCCATGTATTTGTTAGGTACTCTCAAGTCAACACTTGCCCTTATCATGTGTGGTTGCAAATTATCTTTGTTGACAGCTGAGTATCTTAGTTTGGGCTGAACAAGTAGTGGAGAGCACCAAGTTACGACTTCTCCTGGTTCGATTTCCTCAAATATGTCTTCTTTGATGCAAACATTAAGCCATTTCCATTATGGTTTCAGAAGGTAATATGGAACCCGGTCGCGGTTACTATGCAGTGAAAATTTAACAAGAAAATTCTTATTTTTCTTGTCTATGATTTAACCTATTTTATGAAAGACAGCTTCGTGGTGCTTGAGTATCTTGTCTAGATCCTATTTCGCTTGAACATTGAGAGCAGATTTAAATTCATTATTGTAGTTCAATATAAGTTCATTTTGGTTCATTCAACGATCCACCAGGAGTCGTATTCCAATAGCATCTTAAGCGATTTCTTAAGTATTTTAACTTAAGTCCAAAATTTTTAATTATTATAATTCTCTCAAAAGTCAATGATTTTGTGTAATTTCATCATCATTATAGAAAATGGTCATGGAAGATTTAATAAATGTTCAACATGCTGCAATGCACATTCACCTTTTTAAATTATCTTCTTAAGGAAATTGTTAATTTTAAGGAAAATCTTAAGATTTGACTTAAGATGCTACTGGAATATGGCCCAGGTCTTACTTCCAGTATTCCTAAATCGAAAAGCACCTTTCTGTCCAGCAGTGGTGGAGAATTGAATTTACCATTAATAACCACAAATGTTGTTTCCGTGCCTCTTGTCTGGTTTCGGGCAGTTCCTGTAAACTAACCAGATACAGGTAGTTCATTTTGATGTGAACTTAGCTTTGTTTTATTTTCTCAAAGTGTGATTTTGTCGGAGAACTTACGTTGCAGTTTACGATATGATGTTCATCCATTACATTAATATCTGCTCCCCTATCTGGCTCAACATGAACAAGGATGCCATTAATTACAATTGGTATCGTTTTGTCAAAATCACTTATTATGTTGACTTTAATTATGCCAACTGAGATATGTCTAATCACGGACCTATGTACACATATATGTGTATAAAGGTCCGTGGTCTAATGGAATCGTGCGGGTTTTTTTTAAATTTATTCCTCTGATAGTTGCGTGACATGCAGACTGACGCGAAATGGTTAAATTTGTCATAGTTTGTATTTCTATTTCTTTTCGCTCTTCATCGTGCTGATTTTCGCGATATCATTAGTTTTGTGCTGTTTTGTACCCGCAAGGAAGTATCTTCCTGTGGCTATATTTCTGTTAATGTTTCTTGCAACGGCCTTTCCTTGTACAAACAAGTTCCGCATTAACGGTAGTCTGATAGAAAAAAATGCTAAGCTTGTCATAAAGATAGACAATATAGTTTCAAAAAGTGCTTAGAATTTTCTTGCTAAGCTTGTCATAAAGATAGACAATATATAGTTTCAAAAAGTGCTTAGAATTTTCTTGAAAAAGCCAATATTGCCTAAAATTTGAATAAAAGACTTGATTTTCTAAGCTTGTCATAAAGATAGATAATATTTAGTTTCCAAAAGTGCTAACAAATTTCTTAGAAAAAACAATATTGCCGAAAATTAGTATAAAGAGAGTTGTTTTTAACAGTAGAACATTCATATTTATTGTTCCCTATGGAATAATCTAAAAGAATTGATTGTAAAAAATATAACAATATCACACTACGTTTTTCCTTTTCATAGTAAGTTGATATGATTCCTGAAAGTACTCCTACTTTGTTTTATCTTTTTCATTTGCATGGAACAAATTTTATGTTTTAAGTAATTAAGCTTGCCATGAGATATTTCTCTTTGAGATTTGTAATGCTTTTTGCTTGTTTTGGCTTAAATTTGACGGCTATTCCAGTTTAGATTAATTTATTAGTATTTATCTATTGATGATATATATCAAATTAATATCCGCATAAATACGTTGGTTAAAGGTCCATTACTAACGCTTAATCGAATTTTCTTTAAATCTTGAATTGTAACGGGCGTCTTCTCAGAAGAAAAAAAATATAACATACTACTTCAAATGTGACCATATTGTGTTGAAAATTTGAGTTTAACAAAAAAAATTAATAAACTATATTTTGCCTTTTCAAAAACGAAAGTAGGTTTTCCAATTTTCAAATATCTTTGTAATTTTCCAAAAATCTCACAGAGAGAGGCTGCAAATAGGTTGTAGATAAAAAAGCATGTCTATTTTGAATTAAATTGAAGAAATGTATTTCACCGTACCATTGTATACACGGGCAAAGATATTGCGATCTCTGTACTATTTATACAATCAGTTCACCATAAACTCGCAAAAACAGAAGTCATGTGGCTTACAAAAGTTTTTACCAATTCCCACACGTCATTTCTCTAATGAAATACAAAAACAGTTTACATGTATAGAAAATATCAGCCATTATAAATTTAAGAAATTTTAGGAAAATAATCCGAAAGGACGGAAGGGTACTTTTGTCGGGACATGTAACAAGTTGTTTTCCGTTTTTGGTGATGCTTCAGTCACGTGTGGGGTTCCGTGTATCAACACCAGAAATTGTATCGTTATTTGATTTGAGTAAAGTTAAAAGTCGTATTTATTCAAGAAACGGGACCTTTAAAACACGTGTATATAAAATAAAAGTCTTGAATTCCCGCCAATTTCTTGTCGATAATTAATCCTTTATTTTAATCATATGTTTCGGGATAGCCCAATGTATTCGGCTCACCGCTACCAGTTTTCTGTATTAAAGTGTCAAAACTGGAAGCCAGTGACTGTCAAGAAACTCTCGTGGCTTCACCGTTTTATTAGTCAAATTATATGAGATACAGAACACGTCACTTCCGGAGGGTCTTTCAAATAATATGGTCTAGAACGCCTAAATGTCACATGATGTCTTGTACGTTATCAGTTTTTACCTGATTATTCATTTATCACACATGATTTATCTGGTTTTTGTCCGATAGTTGTATGCAAAACTGCCCGCATTTTCATAAATACCAATTTTAATTTAAAAAGGTATATGAAAGCTGAGAAAATTTCCAGTAAGACTGTGAAATTATAAAACTTTATATATAATAAACTTTTTAGTAAAATAAACACTGTCCTGAAAGGACGGAAAATGGGTGAGTAATTTGACTCGGGACATTGGTCTTAAAAACTGTAAGTTGTTTTTCAATAAAAAACGAAAATCTTTTTCATAACAAAAAATGTAACCCTTAATTTACATTTTGTTAGCAATTTGTCTATCAACCTAAATAACAGAAATGTGCAAAAATCAAAATGTATCGTCCCTATTTTTAGTTTTATGATCAGACAAACCGTTCCAAAGTTTAAAAGTCTGTATTACGATATTCTAAGACATCACAGACGTATATTAGACTTAAATCTATGAGAAAAACACGTATAATCCATAACACCATGCAAGTAGGACAGTAGTGTAAAATTGAGTTCCTCGCCAATTTCATTAACTTCATATCAAGTCACCTTTCAATGCTTAAATCCATATAACCAAAACTTCGGGAAAAATAATGTCATATTATGATAAGCGTGCATATTTGACCAAGGATCTTTTGTTGATATTTTTGATTGTTAAAATCTCAGATAGACTAGAAAACTTTCAATATTTTGTTTCTTTTTCCAAAATGCTGCCGGTTTGTCACGTGATCGAGTCAAATTAATTATCGATTACTCAAACGGACCATACTATTTGAAAGACCTTGATTCCAGAGACACACGTCTTGTTCTTAACATGCCCGATGTACCGCACCTATACCTCGGTTTTATGTCTCATCCGTTATGTTAGTGGTAGTTCTGGCTTCCATAACTAAATTGGTCTTTTTTATTTTGTCGTTGACCATATTTAATGGGAAATAAGAATACTAGCGTCAAAGCTTGGGCATGTTAGTGGAGAAGTGGGGAACGAAACCCGCACCCCCCCCCCAAAAAGTCCCCCCCCTGATCACTGGACCACTGATCCCCAAGGATATGTCGCCCTAACTTCCCCCCCCCCCTACATTATTTAATTCTTTTTTAGTGTTTGATGCCAGTGGATATATTGCTCATATTTAAAAAAAAGCTCAATATTTCGTGTGACTGCCTGTAGCGTGGGCCAAAAAAACTCATAAATTTATAAATCAGCCTTGTGACCATACATGCCACAAAGGATTCAGTTAATAACTTAATACCAGGAGATTTAATGGTTAACTGAAAGGCTCGAGTCCGCATATCTTTTTACACATCGTTTTTGAAAAGTATGCTAAGAATCCGACGACGATTCCATGTTTGCATAAAACTTTGAGGAAATGTTGGTCACTCAAACTGATCTGCAAAATGATAAAATTGGTCAATACCCTAACAAGTGATATCGATAATGCAAGAAGTACAAGTATTGTGTACAGTCAATTAGGTGACAAAACTGATGTGTTGACACAAGTTTGTGTTAATTGTCACTATCATCTTGGGTAAATTGGCCGTAGGATAGTTAGCAGCGAATCGTAAACTTTTCAAAAAGCGATGATTAGCCAATAATCAACCGTCAAACAAGTCACTATGCAGTGTATTGCAGATCGCAATGATTAGTTACCCGCGTTTCCTCATGCTAACCGTGGAATTGTCTTTGGATTATTAGCATTCTTTTCAAAAACGGTGTGTAAAAAGACAGCGGATTTAAGTGTTTCTGTGAACCAGTACTATGGGAATAGTAAACTAATGTTTGAAATAAGCTTTTTTTTGTAAATAGGCAAAAGATTGTCAAATACGTCCTTAGAAATGCATGATTCCCAACTAAAAAAACGAGTCCAAAAATCTCCCGGCATTGACTCAACCCATTGTGGCATGTATGGGTCTAAATAACGGGAGAACCCAGCGAATATCAGGAGAACGGCATGTATGCTTGTGACTATATAAAAAACATTAACAATTTTTCAGGTGGGCGTCGCTCTGCTGAGTCACGAGCCCCAAGTGACGAGGAATATGATACAGCAGACAATTGGAGTACAGCCAGTGTTCTCTCCGATGACTTGTCTGGCAGTATTCCAGAGGAAGGTTGGTACTAAAATAATATAGTTACATTTAATCACTTGCAAAGGAAGAAAACTTGACAGTAAAATCCTTGTCGATAATTTATGACTTTAAGCTGTGCTGCTAGAAAAAAGGCATGCAAAATTGCCTTTTTAGCTGGATTTTTCGAAGAAAAGGGTAGCTATCTTACTCGCGTCGGCGTTGGTGTCACACCTTGGTTAAGTTTTTCGTACCACCCCACTTTATTTCAAAACTATTTGAGATATGGCTTTGAAACTTACTATACTTGTTTACCATCATAACCTCCATCTATAAACAAGAGTACATAACACTGTCAAGGTTTTTGACAAAATTATGGCCCTTTTTTGACTTAAAAAGTGTATTGAGCTTGGTTAAGTTTTTCGTACCACCTCACTTTATTTCAAAACCATTAGTGGTATTGCTTTGAAACTAACCATACATGTTTACCATCATGACTAACATCAACAGACAAGAGTACATAACGTTTGACTTAGAAAATACATTGAATATGGGTAAATTCCACTATTTGTCTTAACCCTTTGAGATATTGCTTTGAAACTTTGAATGCTTGTTTAAATCAATACCCCCATCTGTAGGCAAGAGAAGGTAACTCTAATTAAGACCCTTTATCGACTTAGAATCTTGGTTAAGTTTTTTGTACCAGTCCACTTTTTGACTAAACTGTTTGAGATATTAATTTGAAAGTTGGAATACTTGTTTACCATCATGATCCCCAAACATGGGCAGGAGAAGGTAATTCTGTCAAGGATTTTATTTGAATTATGGCCCTTTTTGACTTAGAAACTCAGTTAAAATTTTCATTCTTGTCCACTTGTTGACTTAACCATTTGAAATATTACTTTGAAAGTTAGAGTACTTATGTACCATCATGATACCTATCTGTAAGCAAGAGAAGATAACTCTGTGAAAATGTTTCTTGATTTGTACTTAGAAATTCCTAGTTAAAGTCTTGTGTGCCCTTAATTAACTGTCAAAGTTTTGTTTTATTGGCAAGCACTAAAAAAGTTGAGCGCGCTGTCCTACTGACAGCTCTTGTTATTGTCTGTTACAGTCCTTATTTGAAAATAACTGGCCCTAAATTTGGAAGGGCAGAAACTAGGAGAGATATTGATATTCATAGGAAAAGCTCCCTTAGAAAAGAATATTGTAAAAAATTTACTGGTAGATTCCATCATTTAAATAAGAGTTAGTGTCACTCAGTCAACGAAACTGGTTTTGGAAACCCTACTGAGTCTTGTAGGTGAATTTTTTTACTTTTTCTTGTAGAACGTGAAACTGAAGATGTTGATGAAACAAGTGCACAAGAGAACTTTGAAGACAAACTGAAGGATGCAATAGATGGTCTCACTCAGAAAAGGTAGGAAACATGATACACAATAGGACTTGCTGTATGTGAAGGTAGAAGCAACATACAGTGTTTCTTCAGTTCACTTGTGAACTTAATTTGTCACAATACTTTAAAATCATATTGTTGTAAGGTTAGACAAGAGAATTGTGTGTTTCAAGTCCCTATGTCGGAAAAATCAAGGCCTTTCTTGTTCTAAAACCAATTGAACTTCGGTCTTTTTGATAATTTTCTTATAAAGTGTCAGAGGTCAGTAGTAAAAGGGAAACCAGAAACACACTTTTTTCTTTGACCTTATTATGACATTAAAAGTTAAAGCAATGACAGGATGTTAAAGTTCAGACCTTCAGACACAAACAAATTACAATGTCATGAAAGTTTTAAAAAATTGATGTATGTTACAATGGTGTCTCAAAGGTTTGCTGTGTTTTAGGTACTATCTTGCCAGCTAACTGAAGGTGTGAGTTGCAAACACATCTGCCCCAACGAAACACCAGCACTGGGTTTTCCAGGAAGTGAACATGGCGTGTCTTGACCATCTTAAAGCTTTCTTCAAAATTCAAATAGAACTATCAGAGATATGGTAGCTTTTAATAAAAAAAAGTAAAATCATGGCAGGTGATCGGGGTTTCAGTGATTGGGTTTTCTCTGTGTTGTTGATCAAAGCAGTAGTCACAAGGTGATTTGCTTTCCACCAGTCTACCAGTAACAGCTGCTTAAGAATAGTTGATGCATACAGTTCACAATCCTTAAAGAAAATTGTTTGGAAACGGAACAAATTTGCTAACATAAACACTGACAAGGCACATTTTACTTTTCTATTACAGTGCTCAGGGAAGAAAAAATTGCCTGGATGCAATAATAAAGGCATTTTCCAAGAAGTATCTTTTTGAATTCTTACAAGACAGGTATGTAACACTAAATTTTTCACTGTTTACTGAAGTATTTCGCCAAAATTGTTTGTTTGTATGAAAGAAATATGTACATATGAAGCAATGCAGAGCAAAGTATTTAAAACAATTTTGTACAGAAAATAAGAAATAAAAAAATGTTTACTTTATACTATAAACTAGTTTTAAAAAAAGCCACAAACATTGATAAAAGAGGAGCTTTCTATGAACAATGAAACTGTTACATGCTAATTATACCCCCAAAACGAAGTTTAGGGAAAATAGTATAGGAGCCCGGGGGTTGTGGGGCGGGCGGGCGGCCCCCCCTGTTGCATTTTTCTTGTCCGGAGCAAACTTGAAAACTACTAATTGGAATTCAATTTACTTCATACAATGGTCATACACATTGAGAGGAAGTGCAGTGCCAACAACCATAACTCCATCTTGACTAATTACGAGTTATTGCCCCCCCCCCCCCCCCCCCCTGCCCCCCTTCCCCCCCCCCCCCCCCCCAGCATAAGTTAAAAATACTGGTGAATTCAATACAACCTCATACAATGGTCAAGCACATTGAGAGGAAGTGCAGTGCACAAGAACCATAACTCCACCTTTGACTTATTACAGAGTTATTGCCCTTTGTTACTTTTTCCTTGTCCGGAGCTAACTTGAAAACTACTAGTTGGAATTCAATACATTTCATACAATGATCAAGCACAATGAGAGGAAGTGCGTGTACAAGAACCATAACTCTATCTTGAGTATTTACTGAGTTATTGCCCTTTGTTACTTTTCCTTGTCCGGAGACATAACTTGAAAACTACTAGTTGGAATTCATACAATTTCATACAATGTTCAAGCACAATCAGAGGAAGTGCAGTGTACAAGAACCATAACTCTATCTTGAGTATTTACTGAGTTATTGCCCTTTGTTACTTTTCTTTGTCCAGAGCATAACTTGAAAACTACTCGTTGGAATTCAATACAACCTCATACAACGGTCAAGTACATTGAGAGGAAGTGCAGTACACAGGAACCATAACTCTATCTTGACTCATTACAGGGTTATTGCCCTTTGTTACTTTTCCTTGTCCAGAGCATAATTCGAACTACTAGTTGGAATTCAATACAACTTCATACAATTGTCAATCACAATGAGAGGAAGTGCGTGCACAAGAACCATAACTCCATCTTGACCATTACAGAGTTATTGCCCTTTGTTCCTTTTTCCTTGTCCGGAGCTTATTCAAAACTACTGGTTGGAATTCAATACACTTCATACAATGGTCAAGCACAATGAGAGGAAGTGCGTGCAAAAGAACGGTAACTCTATCTTTACTCATTACAGAGTTACTGCCCTTTGTTACTTTTACTTGTCCTGAGCATAATTCGAAAACTATTGGTTGGAATTTAATACAACTTCAAACAATGGTCACGTACATTGAGAGAAAGTGCAGTGTACAAGAACCATGACTCTATCTTGACAAATTACAGAGTTATTGCCAAGAACATTCTCTCTTTAGTTTGTTTGCAAGGTATTCTGTTACTACGAACTTCCTCAGTTTATAAAGCAGTCTTTTGGGGGTATTAATCACATTTATGATAGCTCTAGTTTTTAGTAATTAATGTTTGGAGTACTTTCTTTCATTTATTCCAGGAAAATAACTGTCTCTGATGCTGTGATACGTTGTTTAAAAAAAGGCAAAGGTGATGAGCAGGCTTTAGGTGCAAGATGTATTACAATGTTGTGTATACAGCTTGGCCAGGAAGCAGACGAGATCATGACGGATGTACGTCCTGTCTTGTTAGCCCTGCTTTCTGATAACTCCGCCAATCTGAAGGCCAGAGGAGAGGTAAGGATGACATTTGACCATTAAAGCTGCCATGTTAGAACTTAGAAACCAACTAAATTTAAGTTTCATCACAAGAAATAATTGAGAACCAATTACAATCCCATGTTAAATAATAATGAAGCCTTTGAACTGGTCAGTGGCTTTACAGACACATCAGGAAAAAATAATATGAGTTTATTTTGACTGTGGAAAGTAATGTTTCTTAATTTTTGAATGCTGATCAGAAATCTAATACAGGCAGAAATAAATTAGATATGCTTCATGTACATTACAAATTACTACATGTACATCTGAAATGACCTTCATTTTGCTGACGCAAACCATTTCCCCATATTCTGTGGCTTCGTTTATTTTGTGTGCCAGTTGATTTCAATTGATTCATGACATGAAGCCAGATGCTTGCTCTGTATAAAGAGGAAAACCTGGTGAATTGATTAACAATTAAGATTTAAGGTTTGTACCATATATCATTCCCACAAAAAAAAATATAAAGAGATAGCTGCAAGATAATAGAATATTTGTAACTTTATGATTTGTTTGTTTCCAGTGTGCCATAGCTGTAGCCATGTGTACATTTATCGCCTGTGTAGAAACTGATGTAAGTAACCATGTACTACTTGTTTTACAAAGTCATTTAAATGAATAAAGCGGACCTTACAATGGTTTTTGATGCTTGGTCAAGCAGGACAAGAAATCATTAAATCATTTATTAATGGTCTCGAGTCCTGAAAATTTCTGGGGATGTTTGTCATGAGCAGTATCTAACACTTGTTGATTTGGGGTTTTAAAGTCACACAGCAGATTTTTCATGTAAGGATATATTAACCATTTGAAGTAAATTCTTTAGTAGCATAAGCTGCCAGAGCTCTTTTCTTTGCATTGCTTGCGTATTAAACTATGTATACTGTATATTGTTTTTTTTTCGCGTAGATCAAAAATTTCGCGAATTTGGTCCTGTTTTAATTTTAGCGAATCTAATTTTCGCGATTTTAAAAAAGTTTATTTTGATTTTCACGTTTTTCAACTAAGGGCGAAATTTATCATGACACTGTTTTATGAATAAAGGGAAATCACTGCGTGACAGTGCTATAACCGGCACCCCGAACTGCTCTGGTTGTTTTATTTGTTTGCTAAAATAAACAATAAATGGTAAAACATCATGTTTGTCCATTGAATGAATGGTATTTATGGCACATCGATAATGACTTTCGCGGATTTAGTTTTTACAGGTTTCATCTGTTTTGATGCTCAATTATATTTAGCGGTTAGTATTTAACACCTGTCCTGATATTGCTTTCAAGTAAATAACAGGCACCTTATTTAATGTGATAATTATACAGTTTGTGTTAGATAATGTGCTATTTGTGTTAAACAAATGGGGATTAAGTCAAGTATCATACCCACATATACATGCTATTATTGCAACTCTCGATATTGATTATGATATCAAACATAACAGCGTATTAATTTTATGCTTATACCAGTATGCTAACTGGTGGCAGAAATATCGGCAATGCAGAGCTTAAAATTTCGCGAAATGTACTAAATTTTTGCTGATTCTAAAGTTCGCGATTTTCTCTGCTCGCGAATATAGCGAAAATTAGACACACGCGGGGAAAAAACCCCGATATACAGTATGTAATTGTTTTATTCAGGATGTTGCAAGTGTTATGGAAGCTTTGGAGAATATATTCCGCCAGTCTTTCAAAAAGGGAGATAAGTCCATCCCAACTCACAGCCCTGATGTGTGTCGTCTACATGCTAGTGCCCTCACTGCCTGGGGATTGTTAGTGTCTATTGCACCCCAGTGGATTATTGATAAACTTGTTGCCAAGTGAGTTGATAGCTTAAGTTTATAACTGATTTTGTTGCGAAATCTTTGTTGTAATTATGTTAAGACTGTATTACAGAAATAGCTGCATTAGATACCTAAATAAGGGCCTTTGGTATGCAAAGAGGGGTGTTTAGAAATGTTGCGGAAAACAGTCACAGTTCTCCAGACAAAAATTTTACTGTATATGTATATTCATAGAATTCATATATATTAAATTCACTGTCATGTCTTCAAAAATATGTATTTTATAGTTGCCATAGCAAAAGATACAGTTTCACAAATATGTTAAGCTGAGGAAACTATGCATTATTTTGAATTTGCTTATGTTACTTGGGTCAGAACTATTTTACAAATTCAAGTCATGTTCTGCCAAAGAACCACTTCCTATCTCTGACAGTCTTCTAATGTATCACAGAGCAAGAATTTTAAATATATCATGTACAATCTCCTTGTACAATTGCTCAACTGTTTGTTTAGTCTATGCAGTATTGTTTATGTGTGTAATTAAGAAATAATCTATGGCTTGGAGCCACAATTGAAGCATTCCCGGAGGTGATGTGCCTGGCGGAATATTCACGAGGGCGAGCCCGAGTGAATTATACCCAACACATACCCGGAAAAAATGCCTTCAATTTCATAAAGTCTCCAAGACATAGTTATTTCATTCTTAAGCCATTTTTTGAAAACTATCGTAACTACTACGGACCTTTTTTCAGTTCGGGGTAATGTGAAAAACAGCTAAATAGTAGCTGTTGGAATTCACCCCTATTCGGGCAACCATTCAAGATATCAAACATAACTATATTATACAAACTTCTTTTTAGTTTAATCATCTAATACATAAAATATAAAAAAGAAATACCTGAGTGACATTATGCAGAAGGCGTCGATTCAGAACCTAACAAAGCAGCCATCGATTTAAATGGCTACCGTTAATTTGAACTGTCAGCTTTACGGGAGTAAGCGCGTTTGATGGCGTAAACGTTTTCTTCTAGTTTTGTCTTCGGATCAAAACATGGTATGACTGTTATCCTGAATTTCTTGGCCTTTTTAAGGAAAACAGGTGAGGGTATTCTAAGGCTTACTTGGCGCGAATCAAAATATATTTAGGTTCTTAACAAATCTTTTTCATGCACTGATGTATGTTACTGATTTATTTCCATTTCAATATTATTTTTCCCCCGGAGTAAATTAGAAAAGTCGGAGGGCACTTCCATGTCCGAAACCCCCCCATTTTTCCCAGTGCTTTAATCTTTATCCTCATCACCGAATATATCATAATGAGTTTTGGGGCTATTGTTGACTATGGTAAATTCATTTGTAGATACCTGTCCAAGTTACCAGATATTTTAGAAAGTCAGGATGTGGAACTACGTATTGTTTCTGGGGAAACCATAGCTCTGTTTTATGAACTTGGTCGTGAAGAAGACGAGGTAAGATTTGATCAAACTGTCATTTAGTAGACTTGATATATGCTTGAGAAGGCCTTTAATTTGAGTTACAGTTTAACAGTAACAAAGATATTTCAATAGGAAGCGGTAATGTAAGCGTCACTCGGGTGATACTAATGTAAGAATCTTCAAAGACATTGCCTGTTTGATTCAGGCATGGCGCATTAACACACCTTAAAAAAGGGGGAACCAGTACTGGTTTTCCAAGGAATAGGATGTCCGACTGATTTGATTCAACCATCCAGTACAGCTCAGCTCAAATAAATCTGAATAATCTACCGTTGTTTGTATTTACCAGAAAGTCTTGTTAGCTTACACTAATTATTAGGAATGTCACATTTTTCTGTTGATTTGCCTAGAGCTCGAGCTAAATCGTTTCATGTGTTGATCTATCTAGTTACTTATATATGGCTATTGTGTTTCAAAGTAAAGAATTATTTCAGTAGAAATAGTGAAAGTATTTTATCTAATTATGTGGCTTGTTATCTTTTAGGAGTTCGAAAGTGATTCTATGGTTGAACTGTGTGAAACACTGCGTAGGTTATCAACAGAGTCTCATAAATACGTGGCTAAACGTGATAGACGGCATCAAAAATCAAGCTTCAGAGATATATTTAGAGCTGTACAGGTAACTGAAAATGTCTTCTTACAGGAATAAAGCAAGAAAAACTTAAATTGTTGGTAAATAGATAAAACACTTTTACTCTGGTGAAACCTTTTTTCATAAACTTAAATTTGCTGAAGTTTTCACAAGGTATTTTTTACTGGTTTTTCCCTTTGACAACAATTGAGCAAGGAAAACTAACTTCTACCACCCTTCTTTCAATAGGCTTCTCTGACAATGTTATAGGTGTGTGTATGCATGCATTGTCTTCTTTATGTGATCATATATTACAGGAAGGTGAAGCACCAGAAATGACTGTAAAATTTTCCACAGAAGTACTGGAGATATATTCATGGGTGAACAAAATGCAATATTCAGCGTTCTGTCATGCACTTACCTCGGGTATTAATCAACATCTTCAGGTAGGTTTGAGCAACCCTCCGGGTAGTCATTTACCATGTGAGAATCAGCTGTGTATATTCCAATGATGACATTATCACAGACCTGTACTGAAAGTCTATGAGGACAGGATAGATAAGACACTGAGGAATACACTGCTTTCTGTAGTATTTACAAAACTTGCATGATGCACAGTATGAATTTTATGTATAGACAAGAAAGTATTTAAGTATTAAAGGTTCCAAAGGGATGACTTAAACTGTCAGTTTTGAAGGAGGATCTGTTAAAAGTTATGGAAATAAATTCTGGTTTGAAAGTTTTAAGTGTTTGTTGACATCTGCTACAAAGTGGTAAGAAACACACTGCCGTAGTAACAGAATCATTCATTCATGGACCAGGGTGGATGATCGCGTGATACTTGTTAGCATGCACTCCAAAAGGTATTTTTAGTGTTTTCATACCCCGACATGTGGCAGGCATAAAGTGTTACCCCTGTCAAGTGTGTGCATTTGTGCAAAAGTTTCACATCAATAACTTTTGAAAGGTTGCATGAATTTTATTCAGATTTTACAATAAGGTTTATGAACATAAAATACAGGTAAAATTCAATTTTGGTTACAATCTAGGAATTTTTACAGGAGTTATGGCCAATTTTTTACTTGAATTGTTCCAATATATTTTGCAAACCATATTCCAGGCAATAATTTGTCTAGTCTAGAGATGAATTAAAATACATTTTGGTTATTGTAGTGTTTAAGTGTTCACATAGAGTTGGTCAGATCATAATTATACTCTGCAGAGTTAAAGGAGAAACTAATAGCCACAGTGCAGGATTACATGTTGTTGTCTTCACTCCGTCAAGTTGTTGATTGGAACTCAGTCAGTACCTTATAATCTACTGTCAGGATTTTTTGTTTTAATGCCAAATACTTATGGGGTTGATACAAAGGTCACATTATCACACATCCTGGTACAGGAAAATGAAATAAAAACGTAACAATTGAAATGAACAAAAGGACATGGTCATTTCAAAATGAATAAATAGTCGCAAAGCAGCCAAAATGTAAGTGTTCTTTAAAAGATTTTAATTTTGTTAATAGTTTCCTCCTGTGATGAATTTACAGACCTGTACTGATTGTTAAAGAAGAAAAGTTTTAACTTCTGAGGATGGAAATGTATTATTTGCATGTTTAAGTAGACAAGTGTTTACATGTATGTATTGCCAGTGAGTTCTGTCTAGCGATCATTGTAGACCTTGACATGCGAAACAAAAAATAGATTCCATGTTTTTACAAATATGTTTAATTTCTGAAGTAAGCACATGGTATTAGTTAATATTTGAATCATAAAGTATGAGTCTACAAATTACAGCAACTTTTTAACGGTCTTCCTGTTCGTATAAAGCTAGGGAGTCATATAAATTAGATTTCTTTCTTTATACAGACTTTTAATTTTTTTTGAGGAACAATTGTTAGGTAAACTACCTGCCTAAGAATAACAAAAATACTGTTGAAACAGCTGATCCCAAGAAAGGAAAAAGAACTTCTGTTTATTTAAACAGTGAGATTTGATATTTTATCCTGATTTTCCATTTATATTTCCAGTGGAATCCTCTGGTTAGAGACGTATTTGGCTTAGGTAGCCCAATATTAGTGACTAATACTGCCAGTAACAAACCAACGAAGTGGGAACGGGTAGGTAACAGTTGTTGTTTTTCTGTATCTGAATGTAGTTCCATGTGTATTACTTGTAAGGCAACAAGATTTTCAATAATATTTGTGAAAGTCGGACAACTTCACAAGACAGGTTTTGTTTCATGGTAACATGAAATGCTTGTGCAGCTGGGCTTTGTTGAAAAATGATGAAGGACGTTAGAAAACCTTTTGTGTGAAATGAAACCCAGTCAAAATGTTAAGTGCTCCAGGCAATTTTTTTTTATCAGACAATTTGCAGATCTTGCTTATTGGATAGGGTTGAAAATGAGCTCAATTTTAGCCAATTGTAAGCCAGAGATAAGACTGATCTCAAATGTTCTTTAATATTGTGCTGTCAGTTTACCAGAGCAGTGTATATTCCAGTGATGATATTATCACAGACCTGTTCTGAATGTACATGAGGACAGGATATATAATACACTGAGGAATAAACTGCCTTCTGTCAGATCCATACTGCCCAGATGCTGCACTGAATGGTTTTATTTCAAAACCTTATATACAGTAGAGTGCCAAAGGATGGCTCTGGCAATAGTCAATGCCAAAATTTGCTACAAAAAGTAAAATTGCCTCAAAAAAAACCTAATAGGTCTTCACTCTACAAGTACAGAATGTCTTTTGTGTGCTACTCAAGTAATGCCATGTGGTAAAAATCTGTTCAAAGAAAAGATGGGCCAGTGCTATTCTTGTTGCCGGTAATAATAAGATTACCCTTCAGAATGGTCTAAAGTGATATTATTTTCAGATTTGTCTCATTATTAGGACCTTTATGAAATTGAGATTTAGTTCAGTTTTATGTGAAATGATTTGTGTTAATATCCAGTTAGGTTGACTGAGACTTGTTTACATTGTCAATTTGATCAGTGCTATCAAATTTTCTGTCTTATAATACAATTACCATTTTGTCTCTTCTGTTTCAGACAATGGTTAATGCTGCTGCATTTAAAGCTCGCACAAAAGCTCGTGCAAAGTACAGAGACAAGCGTTCAGTGATCATGAATGGCTCAGAGTGAACCTAGACACCCCTTTTTCTGTTAAATATACAAGCAGTTGTGCACATAGACAGTTATATTTATTATTTATTAACATTGTGTGGATGGTTTGATTCATTTACATACTAGCTGGGATTTGTGTGTACTAAAAAAGGTTTGGGTGAACTAAACTTTGTATCTAATACAAGTGTGAACTGAGTACAGTCATTCAAAATCGTTCCCCGTATATATGTGTGAAGTGATATTCTTAAAGATTTGTTAAATATGTTTTATTTCGGCCATGACTGTTCTTACATTTTGAAGGTGAAGAGCTGTTGTAAATTTTACTTGTGTATACATGCATATATGTTTGTAGTGTCCAGTCCAGTGAAAGGAAACATACAGCGGTAAACAAACAAAACCATATTAGATTTATTACATGTTTTCAGTTAAGAGTAGTTCCAATTAAAGTCCCAGGAGCACTTTAAATACCGGTTGTCCTATATAAAAACATTAATTAACTGGTAAGACTAATGATAGAACTGTATTCTAGTACATATACCTTGCTTTTATATATTTGTCGCTTCCTCACTAAAAAGTGCTGTAATGAAGTGTTTCCAATTATTTGCAATGTCATTGAAAAAAATAATGCACTTTATGTATAGCAAGTCCTTTCAATTTAAAAAGCAATGTTAAGAATGTTTTTTGTACAAGTATCGGTCAGCTTTGCCGTTTAGAATCTTCCTTGGTAGAGCTACAAGTAATTGTACAATGTACATCCAAAGTGATACTGGGACTTTAAATGTAAATGTCGGCAACATTTTACTACATTTTAGTGAACCTCAAAACTTTGTTTTAAAAATGTATGTGTAAAACTTGACATGTAGGTAGCGTACTATATTGAGATGTTGCTTTTGGGGTCAAGGGGGCTGCTACTAAAAATAGAAAAACAATTTCCAGCAATAGTTTACTCGCCAAAACACCTGTTTAAATATTGATTACACACCAGGAAATGGCTGAAGGCAATTGTGATGGGGGTTTTTTTCTTTAAAAATGAAAATTCATTCTAGTTATATGTTGAAAACCTGGTTTTGTGGCATTGCCGCATTTTTTTGTATTTTGATTTGGTAAGCGTTAAACTTTGTTCAAAGAAGCAAACAAATTATCAAGTAACAAAGATTTAAAAATAACATTAGCACTTCTGTCAAAGTTTACATGTATTCGGATACTTCTTTATTTATAGAACCAGGCAAGAAAATCTTGGTCAGTTTGCACCAAATGCTTTTGTCTTTTCTGATAGTGTATTTACAGCATGTTTATGTTCTACAGTTATAACAAAATTTCATATCCAGATTGTCAGCTGGTCAGTACATGCTAAAGTTGCATACAGAAACATACTGCAATTAAACAAAACTATGCTGGGGTTCAAATTCAAAGATAATTCTTAGTTAAGGACCAATCAGAGTTGATACATCAGTGTACATGCATAGTATAGTTTTACATGATAACATACATTTGTCTTTATTGTATGAACTGCTGATGAGTGTGGAAAAAATGCATGTGTAAAATTTCGGCATAAATCTTTACTTTAGAGTCATTTCAACCATGTTTATTATTTGTATCACCTGTATTTACAAGAGAATATGTTGCATGTAAGCTGTAAATTGGGTAATTTTTGTGCCAACGTTATTTTGAGCTGTGAAGCAATTGAGTGACTTAGTTGTAGGAGTTAACGCCCGTTTCAACTGTATTTTGGGTATTTTTCTATAGATGGAAAGCAATTTAAACTTGCAATTTTAGTAATTAAGGAACTTAAGCATTATATATTGAATTAGGAAATAGACATTCACCATTTCTTAGAAATTCACTATATCTAGATTAAGTCACCACAAATGTTTCCCAATTCACAGTACTCTGCCTTCATTTGAATCATCTGGTGTCGGCATTATTGGACAAGGATCTCACTGTAATAGACCAGGTAGTGGCTGAAAAAGTTTGTTAGATATGAGAATGGATGTATAACTTTCAAGATAATAAAAACTTAAATTTCCTTTGTTGTAGGAAGTACCGTATTAAAAAATCAAATTTCTAGTTTTGTATTTATCACATAAAAACAGCTTTTCTTTATTTTGAGCTCACCTGGCACAAAGTGCCAGAGTGAGCTATTAGGATCGCATTCCGTCCGTCCGTTTGTCCACCATTTCCTTCAAACAGCATCTTCTCTGAAACCACAGGGCCAATGTTGATGAAACTTTGCAGGGATGTTCCATGCATGAAGCTCGATCAAATTTGTTCAAAGAATTCTATTCCATGCAGAACTCATTGCTATGGCAACAAAAAGGAAAAACTAAAAATCTTTTCTGAAACCACATGGCCTAGAGCTTAGATATTTGACATGTAGCATTATCTAGTGGACCTCTAACAAGATTGTTCAAATTATGACCCCCTGGTCAATTTGACCCCGCGCAGGTAGTCACTTAGTTTTACAAAGGCTTATATAGGGAAAACTTTAAAAATCTTGTTCTCAGAAACCACAAGGCCTAGAGATTAGATGTTTGGCATGTAGAAATGCCTAGTGCACCTCTACCAAGATTATTCAAATCATGACCCTAGGGTCAAAATTAAACCTTCCGAGGAGGGAGAAGTCACATAATTTCACAAAGGCTTATAGGTAAAACTTATAGAAACCAGGTAGGCAGGCAGAGCTTAGATATTTGGAATGTTACTTAGCATTGTGTAGTGGACCTCTACAAACTGTTTTAAAATTATGACCCCTTGTATTGTAGCCAATGGTAGTCAGGTGAGCGATATATGGCCATTTTGGCCCTCTTGTTTCAAAGCAGTTTACTTTTCTGTTATAGGAAAAATACATGTAGAAAGTATGAGACTAGGATGTTGGAAATTATTGCAAAGGTTTTCTCTTGCTTGTTTTTATCCTGGATTTGCATTTAGGGATTATTTTAATGCATATTTACATCACATGACTGTTTGTTTGTTTTCATTTCTTTGTTTGTTATTTATAAACAAGTGCAGATGTGTGCACAAAATAGTTAATATTTCAGTTTCTCATGCCTATGTTATATATAAACTGACCTAGGAGTTAGAAATTATTTGTAGGAAATACAATGTAATTTAGTTATAACAATGTTTGGTGGAACACATCTCTGTCAGTAAGACAACAGTTTACTTCTCATTTATTATTAATACTGTTACCATGACAACAGACAAGTCTGTCATGGTACCATTCTACAGTAAGATTGTGTTTTCTCTGAACTCTAGTATCAGGCCAGAGTCACTGTGGCCTTTGGTTTAATCAAGTGTATGTGTCTGGTTTTACTGCAAGATACATGTTGTTACCATACTGTAGCCATAGTAAACTGAAAATACCTCAGGGTCACATAAAATACATTTTATGAAAGTGTTTCCAAAAATGTGTTCTGAGTTTATTTATAACAAAAGTCAGTGGCTTTCTTGTTTTATCACTGTTCTTAGAAGTAGGTAAAGTGGCTACCTTTTTATAGAACCTTCAATACCCCTGTTTGATTTAAGAAGAGTATTTCAAAGATTATCACAGACTTTTTCATACAGTTTCTTTGATTTGTTTCAAGGTCATTTACAATGTACCAACTGAACAAGAGATTTTGAACTGGTATGTGCAATAAACTTGCAATATTACATTCTAATGCAATTCACAAAGTCAGGTATTTCTTTAAAATAGAGAACATGGCAAATATACATGAAAAGCAATTTAAAAAATTATACACACATCTTGCCATTGACCTTGATCTAAATTTTTAATCCAGAATTAGTTTTAGATTTAGGTTATGATTTTTTCTTCTCAAGACATTTTACAAGATCCATAATCGCATTTTTAAAAGCTGTCTTTATCACAGCATACATGTATTTTGAATTTAATTCCATCATTGACAGAATTTCTTACTTTGAAAAAAGTGTTTTACCTGTCTGAATTATGTCTTCCAACAGGCAACACATAGTCAATGGAATAGTCTTGTCAGATGTAAACACAACAGCATATCAAGCTAATGTAATAGACAATGTAATTGGAGTAAAGTTAAAAATGAACTAGCAACATAAAGTACCTGTTGCCATGATGAACCAAATGGTTTCTGTCTGGCACGCCATATTGACTGCTCAATTTAGAACTTGTATTGCATGAAAATTGGCAGCTAGTTTACAAGTGAAGTGGTCAAACAATATTCGGATATTTTACTAAACTAAACAGCATTAACAAAACATGATGTTTCTGGTTGAGGACATTGTCTCAGTTTTTGAACATGTTGCAAGTGATTCAGTTTAGTGAAAGCATTGCATTTAACTAGAGCTGGGTACCATGAATATCTTGGAAAAAGGTTGGGAACATTGGCTGTATCACTTTTGTGTGAAACCTAAAAAACCAGTTAAACCAAGCCACCAAACAAAACCTTGTTTACAAATGTATGAATTATGATGGTGACAAAATACTTCCTCTAAGCATTCCTGCATGAGTGGCGGGGTGGTACTAAAGTACCTCACTTGACCTCAGTGGACAGGGTAAAAGGTGACATGATTGAACACAAACCAAGTACTTCAGATTCAAAGTTTACATTACTTACCTCCTGTTTTTAACAGAGTTAGAAATTGTCTCACATTTTTGTCACAGCTTGTAAACTACTCGAAAACCTCAAGATAAGCATATCTTACATGAAAAGTTGAAAACCTAGGTTATTGATCTGTATAATTTATGTGTGTTCTTGTACTACTTTTACATGTGATTATTTTGGAATGAAATTTTTAATTGTCCATTGATACTAGTAAAATAAAGTCAGATGCAACATTCATGTGTTTTACTTGCTTTTAGTCTTTAACAAGGAGGTTAGACGCCAGTGAAATGAACTGCAGCATGGGTAATGGGACAACTTATAGAAATTTGTCCATATACATGTAGTCTGATGTCTCTCTTATAATGAATTTCATGTAAGAAATAGTCAACACAATTTGAGGACTTCCACAAAATACGAGACGCCTGTAGAGGTATTGTGCTATATGAAATAAAACAAGGTGCATGAATAAATCACGTATGTGACTATACTGGTATCCTGATACTGTATTTGGAAAAAAAGGATGGAGAGATGAAATTTAATTTTGGGCAGTTTTTTGAAAATTTATAATTTGAAATAATTCTGCATGTTTAACATGTGAAGAGGAACATGGATGACGAACAAGAAGTTTTACCACCATGAGTAACTTTATGTATGCAAGACGACAGTTTTCTAAGAAGAACACTTGAAGCAAACTTCCTTGCAGTGCACTGGCTTGCTAATTCATGAAAGTGATACCTAAATCTAAAACTGCAAGTGCAACAGAGACAAATGATTGTGAGATAGACAGAAGTTCACCAACAACTTCCTGTTATCACCATCGGTACAGGAATCCCTTTTGAACTTCACCTACAAGAGAAATTGATTTTGTTGATTTAAACACTCCAACATCAACAAAGGGGCGAGGTTATCGCTTCATTGTTGTCATGTTAATTTACTGAATGGGTGTCAGAAAGGCCCACTTCCAGAAAGGACCAGTACCGAAAAGGCCCAAATCCAGAAAGGTCCATACCAGAAAGGCCCATACCAGAAAGCACCAGGTTTATTTTCTATGTTAAATAGTAACTTAGGGAAATAAAAGACTAAAATAGCGTATGTTCACAGAGAACTTATTATATACAACCAAAATGTAAAGGAAAAAACAACAAACAGTGCAAAGTGCATAGCAAACAATGAGGTGCATAAAAAAAATAACAATGGAGAAATTGATGTTTTATTTACCATAAATTTACATTTAAGAAAATAACAGAATATAGAAGCAAAAACATAATTAAAAAAAGACATTAACAAAAATAACAGTTATAACATTTATGAAATAACCAACATTCAAAACAAATATAGAATTAACAACGTTAAAAAAAACGTGATAAAAACACATTTATTCACTAAATAATAATCAGCATTAAAACAAAAGATTCAAAATTAAAAAAAAAAACATAATTAAAATACATCATATAGTATCCAAAACATGGGCCTTTCTGGTACCATTCATGTGGGCCTTTCTGGTACCTTTGAAAAATGGGACTTTTAGGACCGGTCCTTTCCGGAAGTGGGCCTTTCTGGATCCCTACCAATTTACTCACATAATTTAACTAAAAAAAGTCCTAAAAAAAATATATATTTTCGTAGATGAAATTCTATTTTTGCGAAAATAGCTATTTTCGGATTTCAGCTACGTCAAGAAAACGACCATTAAAGTACTCAAAACAAATATGACATCTCTGCCCTTAATATAAAGTTTCATCAGTATTCTTCTAAAAAAAATCCAAATCTTAAATCAAAACAATGTAGAAAGTGTAAAAAGGGAGCTTTACTAAATCCATGTTGACACTCATCTTCAAACTTTCGGATATACCTAATACTGCGAATCTGGAAAAAAATGTTTGAAAATTCTACCAGTTTGTTTCCCCCCCAATATTGTTCCTCTACCAGTCACTATAGTTACTCTTGTCTGACAGCTTTTTTTTCTGAATATTTTGATATAAAAATTGTAGTGATACTTTTGTTAAATGTTTTCTATGGAGATCATTTCCAGACCAACTGTTCTCACCTTATCATTCTATCTTAAAAAAAAAAAGGCAAAATTTAAAGATTATCTCTTGCTTGCCAAAAATGAACACAAACCTAAGAAATAAAATATTATTCAGCAAGTTTTGAGAAAGGAAACTACACTTAAGTATTGAATGACAATTCGCAGTCGTGGTAATTGGTATATTGACAATACAACTATGTAATTGTATTGATTTTACGTAATTGAATGTTTTATTGGAAAATAGTTTTGAAAATATAATTGTAACAGCTTCTTGACGCTTTGTGTTGCTTTGCCACACTTTTCAATAAAGCAAATCTTTCAAAAAATATATCTTGCCAGATTTTTTTCCTTCTTGAGGCTTTTTAGTGAGACCCCTTAAACCTTGTGCGCGAGTCTAGGTGAGCGTGTGATGCCTCTTGGGTGAAATATTCATACCGTTCAAGTAGTTCTAACGACACCGCTTCGTTCCATTTCTTGACCTTTCTGAGTGGAACGATTCACCGATTCGTTACAGCCGGTAAAAATGGGTAAAAAAGTGAATCCAATTAAAGACTTTCTGGCTGGAGGCTTCGGTGGAGCATGTTTGGTAATTGCTGGCCATCCACTTGACACAATCAAGGTAGGTGTGAAATTGTTCTAGCCAGAAGTGGAGACCAGTCAACCTTAAGATTTTTTTTACATAAGCCTGAGGGCCTGCAACATCTTTTCAGTAAACTATGGGTCCTCCATTCAAAAACCCCCCCCGGGGGGCTAGACTTTCCGTCTACTAGCAAGAATGTTAAAAAGAGCAAAAGTAAGGAAAAGTAAAACAAGAAAGAGAATGGTTAAAAACAAGTTAAAAGCGGACGGTGTATTATGGTGAGATGTGCTCAATCTGGCTTACAGCCTGATGAACATGGTCCAGACGATGACTACATCTGGAGGCAGGTTATTCCAATGGATAACTGTCTGAGAATGAAAATTTATGGTAGCCTCAGATGACGTTGGCACATGAGATACGATTGGGAATGAGTGGTTCTGGATGATCTTGTGTTGGATTTCAGGTAGTCCGGTAAGGGAAAGCAACCTGGTTATGGATGATGTTATAGAACATAACTAGCGCTGGTCAATGCGTTAAGGCAGGTTTGCCAGTCGAGGGACAGCATATTGTCAACACTAGAAGTACGGCCTGCAACATTTTGATATCAAGCATAAAGACAAAATAATATTTGTACTGCAAGTAGACAGTCTGGCCACAAGAGCTGTTTAATTACTTAATTATAGCCTCAAGATACAAGATACAATTTTTTATTTTGAGTCGGCATTGTATTGATAACAGTGGTTAAGGCATTCGCCTCCGGAACAGGAAGACCCTGGTTTGAATCTCAGCCCCAGCACAAGGTTTGTCCTTGAGCAAAGACACTGATGCCACACATGCCTCAATCCATCTAGCTGTAAATTGGAAGCAGTGATGAAAGACTCTCTGCCTCATTCTCGTGATGACATCTGGAATGAGTGTTCGAGAGTAATTCAATAAGCTACGGAGCTTTCTTCGTAATCAAACTAAAATAAATTCGTATAAACCATTATTATCTTGCATTCATGTAGACAAAATATGATGTTGATTTTCCCTCATCTTAATTTTATATTTTACCAGTGGAGTACAGTTGACTGGGCAAAAAACTTTATCACCATTGCCTCAGTAAACTTTTGCTTAGTCTATGTTGACAGAAATAGATAATATGTTAACTCATGCTTCCTTTAATGTGACATTTAATATACTTAATTTGACGTATGTCACTGTGTAGGTCCGACTACAGACGATGCCAAAGCCTGCACCTGGACAGAGTCCTCTTTACAAGGGAACAGTTGATTGTGCAATGCAGACCATTAGAAAAGAGGTGAATATAACTGGGACACCGTGTGGCAAAGCTCGCAAACTTTAAAGAAAAATGCTACTACAACGTTGTAGATTATATTAAGTTTATTTAGAGTCTGCAGTCACCATTCAGTGGTGAAGGCAAATATTTAAATGCCTTTGTAACATCTAGATGCACTGCCATCATTGTTAAGATTTTTCACTAAACAGTCGATTAAAGGATGGAGGCCAGGAGAATGTCTTCTCCTCACGTAAATAACTTAATTAATACAATGTGTTATTTATGATTTATGTATATTACATGTGTCTATGTCTACTGTATCATAAATACCAAATGTGAAGTTTGTACAAGTGTAGTAGTGGTGTAACACCTGGTGTCTCTCATCTTGGAGTTGATGATTTTATACCGTATGTCTCAGAAAATAGGGGGAACTAAATGTAGTTATTTAAAGGCTCAGTCACAATGCAGATAGAATAAATTGGTACAAATGTAACTTGTACATCAAAGTGTATGAGAAGATTGTGAATTTGTGAAAACAAATAATGTGCAAGAAGATCAGTAAGCCATAGCATTTCATTGTTTTCAGGGATTTTTTGGTTTGTACAAAGGGATGGCAGCTCCCTTGACTGGTGTGTCCCCTATGTTTGCCATATGTTTCCTCGGGTTTGGTATTGGTAAAAAACTACAGCAGAAACACCCACATGATGATCTCACGTAAGTTTGCTTTTTCAGAAAATCATGTGATCTGTCTATGTATAGTGTAAGTTAATAAGTTGATTATAATCCAACTTTAAATCTTGAAATATACTAAGTTGTTTTGGCTTGTTTGCGAAATAAGATCTCCCAGAATAAAAAAATCAATGCAATCTGTACCCGGATATTTACCTGAGAATTAATTTTAGAATGGAAAACAACTTAAGTACAGCCACAATAATGAATTACAATACATGTATAAAAAAAACATATCATTTTTTCAGTTATGTACAGTTCTTCAATGCTGGTATGTTAGCAGGTGTGTTCACCACAGCAATCATGACACCAGGAGAGAGAATCAAGTGTCTGTTACAGGTAATCTGTGATAGAAGGAATTTCTTTGTTTTATATGTATCTTCATTATTAATAAAGTGATTAAATGAATGTGATAGTTTTATTTGAGCGACAAGTAAGTTCATTTTAAAGTATTATGCCGTGTACCAGGTAACAGATGATTTGCCTGTTAAATAAACAAGCATTCTTGATAGCTTGGTAAAGTACAAAGAACTAATTCATACAAATTTGCTAAAAATACACTATGTATTGCCAAAATATGTTTCACTAGGATGATAATTTGAAGATTTTATCATAATTTTTTTTAATCAACAGCTACATTTCTATGGTCCTGTCCCAGTTGTAGAATTTTCTGTAGGTCATTTATATTCAATGATCCTCAAATGTGTTATTTTTGAAACAACAGATTGATGTTTTTGAGAAAAGTACTGTTAAATGAAATACAATCAATGTAATGATCAATGCTATATAATTGTTAAGGTTTTAAAACGGAATGTATTTCTGTCTTTTATAGATTCAAGCAGATGGCAAACAGAAGAAGTATAGTGGACCAATTGACTGTGTGAAACAGTTATACAGGGAGGGTGGTATAAGAAGCATATACAGAGGCACCTGTGCGACATTGCTTAGAGGTGCTATTATTGTTTTTATACGCTAACATTATAGGATCACTTGACGCAGACAGCCTCCACAAAGTTGTCCGCTATCTAACTTGCACAACTCTCAATGAAACTATGCAAAAAGTAGTCATTTATAAGACACTTGAATTGGTGTTGCAATGTAATCACTGTTGTCCGGAATTTTGTCCATGAAGGAAGATATCCTTTAGATCCTGACTTATTGTGGACTGATAGTTGATAGTGCATTGAAAATAAAACACCAGCAAACTATTGGTTCTGTGCAGTAAATTGTAAATGCAGTTTGTTCATTTTAGCTCCAGTATGGTACTGTAAATGACAGCTGTCAGAAATAAAATAATGAAAACAAGTGTTTAATCATAAAAGCAAAATAAAGCGCTTAAAAGTGATTTCTTGTTTTTGATATAAGAATGCAAGTGGACAAATTTTTGATAACTTACTATAAGGAAACTTAATTTGATAGACTGGTCTATCTTTTGATTTATTTTCAGATGTACCAGCTAGTGGCATGTACTTCATGACATACGAGTGGTTGCAACATGTTCTAACTCCTGAAGGTCACAAGTAAGTGAATATTCTCTTATATGATGTGAAAATACTGAAGTATTTTGTGTGCGTGTGTAGGAATATTTACACATTCTTGTCAAACAGTATGGTCATTATGAAAAGAGTGAAATTTTAATACTGTCTACCTTGGTCTAGTGGTTCAGGTATCCGCCTTGGGAGTGGGAGGTTGAAGGTTCGAATCCAAGCATATAGCCAGTTGGTGTGCTGCTAGCCAGTTAAATAATGGTTACTATGCCTACCTGTCTGATGCCTGCTGGTATGAAAGGATAAGGTTTTGGGAGGTAAATGAGGTCAGAAAAGATGTCTCATAAGTTAGAAATGGCTGGCCCATTAAGTAGAGGTGACACTTTAATAAACAAACACTTTATGTAAACAAAGCGTAATGCTCATGTGTACATTGCTTTGAAATGGTATGCTACTACATATGTCAATGTGTGAGAGCTGTGTCTGACTGAAGGGAGCATTTTCTCTTTTTCAGTCGTAATGAGCTAAGTGTCAGCCGTACGTTATTTGCTGGTGGTATGGCAGGGGTTTTTAACTGGTGTGTAGGCATAGCACCTGATGTGCTGAAATCTAAGCTTCAAACAGGTGGGTAGAAAATGTTAACAAATAGTTTTTAATTGAGAGAATTTACAGTACTTTGATAAATAAGTACCTTTTTACAAAAGAGCTTTTAATTAGATAGCTGTGCAAGGGTAAAAATATAGATTGTGGTCCAGTATGGAGATGAGTAATGTCAAGATTTTGCATTGACAGGCATGCTGTCGTAGATTTTAACTGGTTTTAAATCACAAGCTTATCAATGTACCTCTGCAATTATATGTTTTCTGGAAAAGCTGTGCATATGAAAATTGGTTGAACTTGCTTATGGCTATCTATAAAATTCTTATAAAATTAGGTGAATAAAACTAATTATTAGATGATTCTTAAATTTAAATGAATACTGCTTCCTTACACTGGATTTTACAAACATTTTGTCAGTCAAAAGTAATTTCAGTTCATCTGCTCCCTAGCCTACATTTAAAAGTTCACAATCAGTAAAATATTATACTGTGTTCAATTTAAACTAGAAATATTTAAACTGCATTTTGTTTCAGCTCCGGAAGGGACATATCCCAATGGTATAAGAGATGTGTTTAGACATGTAATTAAGGAGGAGGGACCGACTGCTTTGTTTAAAGGCCTTACCCCAGTTATGTTACGTGCATTCCCAGCAAATGCTGTAAGTGTTTTTATTTACATTACTGTACTTATGTTTTTGTTATAATCAGATTGTCAGCGAGTTCAGAATTGTGGTATGTAATAAAAACATTTCCAAAACTTCATTAAATGCCAAAGCAACAAATCACAAAATAAAACTGAAAACAGACTATGGAGACTATTATCACCACTTCAGATTTAGTTATTAAAGCTAAACTTAATTGAAATGTGAAATTCCTTTATTTCGTTCAAAAAAGTCTTAGAAACCAGCTAATCTTTTGAGATGCCAGTTTCTTATATGCTTAAATATTACTAATACTTCATTGAACATGTATTTCTATAGAACATTTATTTTAATTAATAATAAATGTGTCCCTGTATTTTATCATTGATTAACATACAGCCAGGAGTTCGGATGTGTAGTAATTAAATCCCAACTATGTGGCATGAATGATTTCATTTTTTGCATCTGAACAACTGCCTGTATTTTAATCAAAGATAAAACACAGTGAGGCATTTATTAAGTTGATTCTAGCATTATACAGTTTTTGAAAAATACCCTGAACTATGTTCAACACGTAGAAACATTTCATTGTAACTTAAATGCATGGAATATGATTGCATGTGTGCATCATCAACTACACAAGTTCCACATGGAAAACAAGACTGTACTAGTATAAGTATGAATTAATGATTATTGATATATGACCTAATTCCTTCTTTGCATATATAAGAAAATAGCAGAGGTCATGTTTGAATCGCTTTTCTTTTTGCTACAGGTTATTCTCTGATATTGATTTCTCTTAACATTGCAGGCATGTTTTATGGGCTATGAAGTAGCTATGAAGTTCCTGCATATGATTTACCCAGAGGCTGACTGATGATGCAATTGGTGTAGGACCAATTTATTGAGATTGTGATTTGTATATATATACATGTATATATGTGTAAAAGAAGGATGCTCACTGTAAAATTCACCTCTTCACACATTCGAGTACAGAATTTATAGAAAGACGAGTGATTGTTTCATAGACGGCGCTCTCAACTATAGTCTCTTTTTCAAGTTTTATCGTTTAAAATAGATGTTAAAACTGGTCAAGAGTTGATCTGACTTGAATATTAACTGTTGTAAAGTATTTGCATAATAAAATTATGCCTTATCTTTTCATTGTGTAGATACACTGCTAGGATGGAACAGTTTTGTTTCAAAATTACAGATTTTTTTTCTTTTTTACTTAACTCTATATTAAATTCTTAAATGTGGTAAAAAGTGTAACTAAGGTATGAAAAGAATATGTCAACTTTTTGTACATTTTCTCAGGCAACAATGCAAAATGTATCTCAATAGATGACATTTACATACTGCAATGGAGTTTCTTTTCTTGGCTTTGTATTTGAATTATTGAAGCCTTTTTAGATGATCTGATAATGTTCATGGAGTTACCATTGACATGCTTCCACAAATCAGAGGTTTTCATGTTGCTTGTTATTTTAGCCTTTCAACTAAGAGAATATTAATTTTACTTTCTGCTATACCCATACTCAACCAATAGAGACCCAGATTCAATATGTTATCTACCCTGATGTCCACCAAGTTAGGCAGATGAATTGCCCAATATTGATGTTTTACCTGCTGAGATCTATAAGTGAGTCAAGAAATCTTTTAATACATGTAGAAGGTTGTTTTCATTCAGCAACAGTAAAGTGTGTAGACCCTTGTTAAGGAAGTTTGTTGGTAGTCTGGCAGTACCCTGGTCAGCCTGTTGTCTGGGAGATATCCACTTTTCAAAGATATTCATGTTTCAGCCAATTGAAGGTCTAACAGAAACACACATTTCAATTTTTCTCCCTTCAAATACTGTTTAAATGTGGCTTCTCTACTAGAAAACGTTAAATTTACTCTACATTTTGAAAAGATGTTTGTTTTAAAACATTCATAACAAAATTACATTGCCAAGTAAAACTGTTTTTTTCCCAGAAAAAATAATCAAGTGCAGACATTTACCTTACACATTTAGTGTTATGAAAGCAAGTAACATGGTGCTTATATCTGCATTTTCAAAACATTTTTCCAAGCTATATTTGTTACATATTGCACATCAATAAATTATAACAACAGTTTTGTAATAATTCCTTTTGCAAGTGTGTTAGTTAGTGTTCACTCTATGTTGTTTATAGAACATTATGTTACCCTCATGAGAAAGGCTTTCCGTCAATCTTTTTCACACAAAAAACCAACTCGTTACGGAAGAAAGTCATGTCAACATTACGAGTGAATGAAACATGGTTATACCATTATCCTATCAGTAAACTCCCCCCACCCCCATCAGTTGTTTATAGTCTAGGCAAACCCTGGGACATATCCCTGGGTGAACTAGCCAAGACTCGTGACAGGCACAGGTTTAAGAGAAACAGATGCAGATACAAAGGAATCCGGGTACCAGACCCTAGTGCTTCTACAAATAGACCCCTTGGTTCTTTTTCATGCCTGGTGTATAGTACCGATACAAGAGAGACTACCTCTGGGTTTCTAACCAGTTCATCTCTAGGATAGGAAACACTGAAGAGCAATCCTGCAATTTACAGTGCCCCAGCTAGGATTCAAACCAAGGACCTCAGTATTGGTAGTCCAGAGCATTAACCACTTGACAACCATGCCACCCAAACTTACTCTTCTCTATCAGTAAATTTATTTTTGTGCATCAGCAAATTCAAAGTGCTCCTGGGACTTAAAACATGATTTGAAATGTGACTGCCAGAGGCTTGGTGTCCCATGTTCTACTACAGAACTGTGCCTTCAACACAATATTGTAGACAAGCATTTGTGTATTGCACCATGCGCAAGCATAAAAACCTCGTAATTCCTTCACCATCAAACTCTGAAGAACATAATTACGAGATTTATGGATACAGTATTTTAAGACAAAACAAATTTAAAAACAATATATTTATTATTATATGCATAGCAATTATTGTTCATGTATAAATATTACATGTTTTCCGTAACTAGCATTATTTGTACAGAAAGAAGTATTATATAACAGAACTTGGTAATACATGATTACATACACGGTAAACAAAGGCTTCTACTAATGGGTGAAACGTTACATTTCAGACTTCTTTATATTGAATTCTTGTGTTTGTTTTTTTTTCACACAAAAGGGCAGATGTCTTTTGGTATAAACCTGCTAATAAA
Organism: Saxidomus purpurata; assembly: GCA_022818135.1. NCBI lineage: Eukaryota > Metazoa > Mollusca > Bivalvia > Venerida > Veneridae > Saxidomus > Saxidomus purpurata. Next base: position 925,548 of record JAFMSR010000011.1, read on the forward strand.
CTCCTATGTAAATTGAACGGGTCGTACCGCATATATACCTCACCCGATTGTGGTGGACCTAATAAGCATGTACACAAACAAAATACGTAAATTGAAACTTAGGTACCTAAGCATCTTCAGAACATGTATTTCCTTTCACTACAAATACTATATACCTAGACCTCTGGATTTATTTGTGCTTACAAACATTGCAAGCAATTAGGATCATGAAGAACTAGAACTATTTGCTTCCTTCCTACAACATGGACAGTAACGCAATACCCCCCAAGTTCTTTGTGCTATTTGTATTTAGACCACAGAACCTTTTTCATCATAAAATGGTTCTCCAACATTATAACATGAAAATGAAATCATGAATATTGAGCCTTTACTGTGTAACAATGTGTTCTCAGCAAACATCACAAGTACAGACCCACCTGTGTTGCATGGCTCCTCAAGGCATTGGCAATCAGTGCGGATCAAGAACAGGAAGTACCAAGATCAGACGGATCTTGCTACCAAGTTTATTGCCAAAAACTGGTTCTCATACTCTGTGGTTCTTGTATGCAAATTTTTTTCAAACTTTGTAAAGCTTTGCTTTTGAGACCACCTTGATACTAAGACAAAGAATTATAAACCAAAAGATATTTTTTTTATAATAACATCTCAAAAGTAAGAGCAGTTCCATTACAAGACCACTTCTTACCAGTCTGAAGAGAGGTTTTATTACAGTAACTACTGTTATATGTCTTGGTTTTCCTGAACACAGGATGAATGGCAAAATCTGTACTTGAAATAAGTAGTCACTTGCCGAGAGGCAGTTGTCCGTTTAATATCCTTATGTATTTATGCTTTATATATATATACATGTATTAAGCAACCACTCACTGTAAGTGGCCACTCTTACTGTTTCCCTAGAGTGACCACTTGATACAGGTCCTAAAACATACAATACTCTACACTACATTCTCTGAAATAATATTTTCTACTTAAACCATGCTATTACAAGAGAAATTATTTTCTATTTTAAGCAGTTATACAGAATACATGTGTATAATGATATACAAGTTGGAATGTTAATTGCCTGTAATGTGTATAACTGAATATACAGGCCTCATTCTATCACACATGAATCTGTAAATCATAAATACACTGTGAAAACAATTGCATACAGATTAGATAGCCGCCATGGCTTAAAGTAGAGAATTATTTTTGGATAAAAACTAAACATAAATTGCTCAAACACACACACAAACTGCTCATGTTAGAAAACCCCACAAAGTCTTACATAATTGTTAACAGTAACAGCATTTTACATTTCAGTTCACAAAACTGCATTTGTTCATATTTGGTTTACACTTACATTTTAAGCAGCTGTGTCATAAAGTTAGTCATCAAAACAGAAATATTGCATGATTTTAAAGAGATAAGAAATCCAAAGTGTACACTGCTTTTTTGTAGTTTTAATTTAAGAATCCAATAATGAATTTGAAGTATGTGTATAACAACAAAATCTTAAAATACCATTCAGAACAATTTTAAGCCAAGATGAATCCATAACACTTAACTGGTGACAAAATTTATGTATCAGAATCTAACAAATTTAGAGTAATGCATTTAAACAATGTCATGTAGTGCACAATGTTACTGTCCTACACCACAGTGAAACTAAACTGTTCCAATTTTTTAAGTAATTTTCTGCACATTTACTTTTACCCTTAGCCCTAATGGGCCGATACCTGTAAGTTAAAAAAAGAAGTAAATCTGTACCTCCAAGCATTCTTTGCTACACTCTTAACTAATCATTTTAAATTTCATTGGAAACCCCTGAGGCTGCCCAAAACTGAAGCAGGGACAAGTTCATTTCATAGATGAAATACATATAACCTATTGGAGAAAGGACAAGAAAGTAAACTTCGTTCTGAAGAGGAACCAATCAGAATTTAAGCCAATAAAAGAATTCATCCACAAATATAACTGACCCATACAAAATTAATGTGTCTCAAAATTTCATTTGTCAAGACTGTAAAAATGCATACAAAATGTACACTGATTTTGTAAATGGGGGATTTTTTCCTGATTTGGTGAAAAACTTTTTAAGTTATTAGTGAACACAAAAGACTTTTTACATTCAACTTCTGGAAGCTGTATACATGTAAGCATCACACAATTATAACATTAATGACGTAAAGTAAAGAAATTGTTTCTAATTTACGTATTCACACTGTCAGTAGTATATGAAAATGAACTCCAGATATTTTTAACAGAATTTAATAACTCTGTCAAACATCTGAAGTCCATTAGCTTTCTTATAATTTTTCAACTCAATTTTTCGGTCAGTGGCATTATTAGCTGCATATTACAGCTAAATGAAAGGAAAACATTGCACTTCTATTGCTGACAAACCTCCAGCTAGCGTTTCATAATCTACTATATAAATGCGTAATAATACAACATAAAGACAGCCCATGAACCTTCAGATAAAAAAATCATACACTCAAATGGATTTAATATTTCAACATTAACAAATATATATAGATACTTAATCAATGAAAACGGATGAGACACTTTGAATTGTTCATGTGGGTCTGATATATAGACTGTGTAGATTCCTTCCGTCCATCAAAAATGAACTGCTTGTTCCCCGCTTGATCAGCGTTCAAGTCTACAGACCATATCTGAAGGCAATGTCCCAAAATGAAGAGCTACTTGAATTCTTGATGGTATATGAAGTGTTTCTAATAAACTTCTGAAAACAGAAAGGTTCTGGTTAGCATTCAGGTTCAGATAGTTCTGGTAAGCATTTGGGTTCAGATGGGTTCTGGTTAGCATTCAGGTTCAGATAGGTTTTTGGTTAGCATTTGGGTTCAGATAAGCATTTGGGTTCAGATGGGTTCTTGTTAGCATTTGGGTGCAGATGGGTTTTGGTTAGCATTTAGGTTCAGATAGGTTCTAGTTAGCATTTGGGTTCAGATAGGTTCTGGTTAGCATTTGGGTTCAGATAGGTTCTAGTTAGCATTCAGGTTAATATAGGTGCTGGTTAGTATTCAGGTTCAGATAGGTTCTAGTTAACATTCAGGTTCAGAAAGGTTCTTGTTAGCATTCAGGCTCAGATAGGTTCTAGTTAGCATTCAGGTTCAGATAGGTTTTAATTAGCATTCAGTTTCAGAAAGGTTCTGGTTAGCATTCAGGTTCAGGTTAGCATTCAGGCTCAGATAGGTTTTAGGTAGCATTCATGTTCAGAAAGGTTCTGGTTAGCATTCAGGTTCAGTAAGGTTCTAGTTAGCATTCATGTTCAGAAAGGTTCTAGTAAGCATTTAGGTTCTCTAATATAGATAATCCTAGCTGCTTTCGAAGCTTTTTTGTAGCCAGGTCCAATATGCAAAGCAATTGTACAATGTATGTCTTTTATTTATTATTTCTTAAATCTTAACTAAATCTTACTTAAACGTCTTTTACAGTTTGTCAGAACCACACAATTCTTAAATCATTTTCAATTTATAATGTGCCAGGACATTCCTTTCCCAGCCAAGGCACTAGAAATTTATGAACTGGTTAAAAACCTAAAGGTAGTCCCGAGTGTGTTGTTGCTATACGACGGGCATGTAAAAGAACCAAGGGTCTAGTCGTAAAAAGAGCTATGGTCTGGTACCTGAATCTGTATCTGCTTCTGTCTTAAGGACCACAATGGAAATAGGAGTTCACTTTTTATTGTGTTATCCTTGGTCCTTGTACCAAAATTACATATATGTAACTGTATATCCAACTCCCCCCCCCACCTCCCCTCTCTTAATACATATGTACCCCCAGCCCCCTACACCCGTAAAAGAGATGACTCTCCTGATTCAAAATGGATGTGGGAGAAAAATGTTGGCCTGAAAACACATAGTAGTCAGACGCCCAAACAAAGTTTCAGTGACCAACAATTGGACAAGGGATGCTTTTCTCTAAAATGCATATACAATGTAGTTACATAACTTTAAAGGTAAATAAATACAAAAAGAACATAGAACATTTAATACACAAGTATAACTAAACTTATTCAAGTTTTCTGACTGAGTGACATGCTGGCCTTTCCTGACCAAGAAGGGTTTTTAGCTTCTAAACCATTCATGAAGTCTCGGAGCACTTTAAGTCAATTAAAACATTACACGTCCTGAATTTCATACTTACAATATGTTAAAATCGTTTTAAGAACTCCTCTGCACTAAGACGTGCCCTTGAATTTACTGCTAGTTTCATTTCATTGATTTCTTTATCTATTTCTTCCATAAAATGTATGATGAAGTCAACTAGCTTGTGTTTGAACATTTGCTCTGTGTGGAAGTTTGTGATAAGGAAACTAATATCGTATCCCTGAAACAAAGAGAAAACAGTTTGATAATAAGGTAATTACATCTTATTATACCACTACACAGTATCCTCAATTTTTCTACTCAGACTGTAAAACATCTGAAACACAAAAGTAAAAATCTTAGACTATTTTGGAGTTTTGTAAGAAGCCAAATCATTTTTAGATCAGACCAGGCTATAAAAATTTTGCCAGAATATAGATTGATTTAGGTTTTATAAGCCGTCAACTGCTTCAAAATTAAACATAAACCTAGTCTAGCAATTGACTTTTTCTTTGATTTTCAGATGAAAGAGTCAAATAGTCTTCCTCCTCCTTTGTCCCATTTCAAAGCAAGTATTCAATCCAGAACTATTTTACCTCTAGTTTACTTTCTTTGTAAATTTCTCAAGTTTATAGCAGCACTGACACATAACTTTGATTCACTGATACAGCAAATACAGTGATATTTATGATAATGTAGAAAGGGAGTATCCAGAATCATCAACCTCTGTACTCAAGCTGGTACCTCACACACGAGGAATGGATCCAACACACAAAAACAGTGTGACAAGACATATTTTGCTAACAAGGCTTGACATTCACTTCTACAGGTATCAACAGGTAAGGTGTTGAAGTAATTTAGCTGAACAGTTTTTTCTCATTCATTAAATTAAAAATCTACGTACCTCTATGGGTTTTCTCCGTAAGACTACAAAGTTTTCAGCTCTCATCATCATAAACCGCATAAACTTGTGACACAATATCTTTTCTATTTCATCACTCTGAAAGCAGAAAATATCTCTGTGTTTATGTAATAGCATATATTATATACTCCATTAGAAATTAGTTAATAATGGATTAAAATTACCAGAAGTGTTTATCATCCAGAAATGTTTCTACTGTATACTTTAGCTTAGTTTTAATATGAGTTGAAAAGCAAGCTCTCTCCACTTATATATCTCATTCTACAAACACCAATCAGTCACAAGAGAAAGAGCCAGTAATTATACTACTGGACCTGTTGTAAACTGTGTAGACTAAGGCACAAAAGGCGTTAGATGTCTCACCCAAGAACACATATCATGTGCTTTGACTGGCAATCAAGCCAGAGTCCTTTAAACTGTGTAATAAATATCAAACCCACTGATGTCCATCATTACTTGAAATTCCATCCACTGGCAATATTCTCAACTTCTTCATCTTTTGATGTAAATCATAATATGCACATCATTCTGATCTTTGTAGGGAAATTGATTAAAAAGTTGCTAGCAAAATAGTGAAACTTATCACTGCGATCATACTTCTGTTCTTTAAAAAACATGTGATTTTAGTATGGAAATGGTACACACTATGGTTTGCTATTTGAATGGGATATTTGTTGCAAAACTGCTGTTTCTTACCTGTTTAACACCTATGCTTATCCGTAATGAGTTGATGGAACCTTCTATTAGAACCTTTTCTTGTTTATTTCTACTTATTACTACTGGGGTCAAGAGAAGTTCTTTACTGCTTCTGAAACCAAATGGATAATTCAGTTAATATTGTAAGCCGATTGTACTAGTTAACATGTTAACCTGCAATTCATTTAACAAGAAATCATAGAAAACTTTTTACCACCAAAATATGACTGCATCATTGTAACAATTACCTCTCATTGTGTGTGGTGTAAAAATCCACTGTAACTGGGTTATGCTCGTAAAGTTACTATTAAAACATTTTCTTAAACCATTCAAAGATATAACATGTAAATAGACAGGCCTATAGAAGGAACATTGAAAAGAATTTTCCATGAAAAGCAATAATTTAGTTGCAGTAGCATAAATTTGATTTTTGTTAAAATGATATGCAAACACTACCTCTGCATTTACATTTCACTTCCTTATTAAAGGGAAAACAAGAAGGCCTTGATGGCCCTATATCGTTCACAGGAGTATTCAGGGTCACCCTTATCAGCTTTCAATGGGCAGTTTCAAGATCTTTGTGATCAACTTGTGAGCCTGTATTTACGATAGTAATTTAGTAGTTTCTGTTTTTCTTAGCTTTTCTGTTACATCAATATATCGCAATACGTATTGCGATATGAGTTGGCTGTATCCCAATACATCACAATACTGGTTTGACTGTATCGTTGCTGAAAACATGGGCCAGTGCAAACCCTGGGACTAATTAAGATGTCATTTGAAGCAATTGTTGATGCTGGATGCCGGATATTCAGTCATGCTCACATAAGCTCACCATTGAGAGCTTTGTGCTATGGTGAGCTTAAAACAGACATTATTTCTCTGATAAGATAATATGAATTCTCTAAACTGCACAAGCATGCATGTGTGCATATTGTATAGCTTAAGTCATAAATAAGCACAGTACAGTATTTAAAATAGTGAAGACAGTGTTAAATTCATTTTAAGTAAAATATAGAAAACTTATATAAGAAACATAAATCTTGGGGGACAAATGTCCTTTAAAGTACTCACTTAACTTCAACTTCTGGTTTATTATGTCTTTCTACATTCTGCGAGTTGAAATTCTGCAGGCACATGGCTGCCTCTAGAGTATGCCGAATGGCAGTCAGGTATGGCTTCAGTGTTGCCGACTGAAATATACATTAAACTTGAAAAAATCAGTTGAGGCATCTTTCATAGCTAAATTAGGCAGCACTTTCTTTGCTCTTTGAAAGCCAGTCTGTATCAAATTTTGAAATATTGATAAATATCATTCAGTTATTGGTCTTTGATGAGGTAAACACAAGACTTCTGACTTTGGTTGACAAAAGCGAAACAAAGACTTCGAAGATGATGACATTTACGGTTTTTTAAATTTTAAACCTAAAAAAGACAGTTACTAAAAAATATCCCCAACTGTGCAAATATGCCAGTCAGTGGACAACTCTATATTCAGGGGCCTAGCGAGGGGGCGACTAAGGCGACAAAGTCGCCTTTCACACCTCAACTTCGCCCATTTCTGTGACAAAAGCGAAATTAACTTCGCCCGAAAATATCTCAATAAACAATGAAGCGAATAAACAAAGTGTCAGACATTTCTTTGACCATTAACTCCATCCCCTCCTCAATCAATTAGCGACTGACAAAAAGGTTGCCTGAAGGCTGATTTCACAATATGACACGAGTGATAATCGTGGTGAAGGCTTCAACATCGGATTAAAGACGATACATTATTCGTATGTCCGCGTAAGCGTCTATCCGAAATTATGTACACTTTTTGTATCTTGGTTGTATTTCCAGTCAACAAAATGAGTTTCGTACCTCAGATTTTCCAGTTAAACTGTTTGAAGGGTTTATGTGATTACCCATCTGTTATTTTTCACAAAATATTTTACCAAAAGAAAGAAATTTAGTTTTGTTTTGGTATACGTTTTTTAATACCTTGCTGACTACTGGTAGATATTGTTGTCATCTAACTTACAAAGAATGCACTAATAATTACGTTTATATGACTATCAAACTTGAACATTTATGGAAACAAAGACCTGTAACAACAGCTTAATAAGTCTTTAATGGGAATGACACTGGGGGGGGGGGGACAACAAATATCTTGCTACTCCCTCACTTCTCCTTGTAGACGCCAAACTTCTCCCTATTTTCAGCTCAGGGAGAAGTGACTTCTCCCTAAATTTTTGCCCTAGCTAGGCCCCTGTATATTAATCAATTTTTGGCAATTAAAGGACACTATCTCTGATGTGACTAATACAAGCCATTAAACAGTCACAGGAAGATTAGTGAAGATTTAGATTAGGAATTGTTTAAGTAAGAGATCGGAGAGCTCTAAATTCGTCCAATTAGAACTGCATATTCTCTGCATATTAACTAGCTATTACTCCAAAGTGACTGAAACGATTTGGCTGGTTACTGAACTTGGTCAAGATATTTGGTCAATCAACAGTAACAGCATTTTCAGCAAAGATTGGTTGGAAATTGTTGAAGTTAGAATTTAGAGACTTTGTCAACTTTCGACAATTAATGGCCTTCAACTCTTCAAGTCTTAAATTAGTGTTTCAAGTGTAATTACACAATGAATTATAAAATACAATTATAGAAATGCATGATAGACATCTGAAGACATTTCCTGTCTTCTCTCCTAGTTTTTCGTCAAAAAATCTCCTGTCATTAAACAAACCTCGGTGGCATGTATGCTTTTCACCAGTTGTGTCCAAATTTCATTGCTTACTTACACTGGATACTTATGCAGTCAACTACTTATTCCGTACTTGTAGAAAAAAAGATGAGGATATACAATGCTAGAAAAAACTAACCTAACCTACAATACCAACAAGCCTGAAATAGAATGTGTATCTACTTCATACACAGAAGGCAATATAACCTCATTAACAAAGCATACACTGCAGTAAAAACAATTAACAAAGAATGACAATGATCAATCACTAAGTTGTCACATTAATTTCCGATCAAACTCTGACCGGTTACTTCCGCATATGAAAATCTAGCATAATACACTTGTTTTACTAGTTACAGTGAAATAGCATCGAATCTATGATGAAATACACAGACACAGATAACCCGATAAACAACACTATCAATTCAAGTATATACAAAGCATATATTATAGAAATATCAGTAATATGACAAAACACCCACCATTTTCGATCTTAGCCGGAAGTAATCAATACAGCGCCACCTGTGGAGTGAAACTATCCAATATTGTAGGTTTTATTTATAAACATATTTATATTTAAACATTGTCAGTTCCCGTGATAGCTCAGTTGGTAGAGCGGAGGACTGTAGTGGTAGTGTAACTGTCATCCTTAGGTCGCTGGTTCAAATCCGGCTCACGGGAGTTTCTTTTTTTTTCAGTGAGAAAATGTTCTGCACACTTAAAATTAAATTTCCACACAATCATCCCCCAATAGGCTTACTGTCATTGTGTAGATCTTTGTGCTTACCGACACGGACTGTGGTATTGATAGCCTATATACCAATACATTGATTTTAGTCGGCAAGCCAAAATAAAATGGACATAAGGTTACTAAAATTCTAAACATGTACATGCTGAGAGGTCCGTTTTAAGTTGAAAAATTAATATGCTTTTAATATCCGATTTGTTCATTCATTATTTCACAAATATGCCGCTTGCAAAACTTCTAAACCAGAAAAGGAAAGTTATACATTTTGCGGGTTTCAAGTACTTCTACCATATACTTGCCACATGTTTGATATATAGCACCAGAAACAAAGACGTAATGATTTACCTGGGACAATTTTCATCCAGTTATGTCAAGTTTCTTAGAAATTGAACGTGTCGACAACGGCTTCCCATGGGGAATACAAAACTTCGCCTTACACTGAATTTTAAAATTACGCTTCGGTTACTTAGTATTTAAAAAAAAAGAACAATTCAAAATCAGAATAACTTGACATTCACTACGTGTGATATGCATGTAACGAGGAAACTCTCTTTAAATTTCAATGATAAACCGGCATCATGCATCTGTCGTAAGCACAAGGAAATTGAGAAATAATCACGCACTTCCTTGTCTTTATTCGGCTATAAATATGCTGCCAGATTTAACCGTTTCAAACTTCAAGAAGCAAATCAACATTCTTCAAATTGAAACCATGAAGTTTTCTGTTACAATATTTTGTTTATTTGGTGTCCTGTCAGTTCTATATTTCGCTGCCATGGCGACCGCAAATACTTCGACGGACAAAGGAGGTAAGACTTACGTGGCGATTATAACCCTTTAAAGTTACTATCTTAAAGAATAAATCAAATTATTTGAAATACTGATCGAAAGGGATTATTCTTAGCTTACTAAAATTAAGATTTGGGTGTTTGAATAATTTTACATTTGTACAACAGGCCGCACATTAGAACATCTCAATCCATTGATTAATATTGAGTTATAATCAATTATGTATATACAAGTTTTAAAACTTTTGTTGACAATTTTATGCATTGTGTTATATTTTGTTTTATTTGCCTCTTACTTTTTTGTTTTGTTTTATTGTATGTATGTCCACGTTATTATTGAATGCGGTGAATATCTATATAAAGTACCCTGGTGCAATATTGATGTATTGGATTTCATAAGATTTATTTTCAACGGATAACTTATTTTAAATGAGCAGTAATGCAGTATGGCCGTTTTGAGGGCAATTATAACTTCAAACAAGAAAAAATGTGATACTACGTATCACAGCGGGCCTAGAAACAAAGCTTTCATGTAAATATTTTGAAATTGGAGATGCAAATAAACTTTACAAACTTTATAACAGAGACAGAAAAAATCTAGATTCTATAGGTTCATGTAAAGCAAATACTTGACTATCTGGTTTGTGCATTTACAATTTAGTAACTCTTTCTCATTTCCTGTGTATCATTTATGATCTAAAAAGAAACGAAATCATATTCATGAAAAAGCTTTAGTCTTTATGATCTTTCCGTTTTTTTTTCCATTAGATTGTATATACGAGCCCTATTTTCATTCAGCGTTAATTAAAACAAAGTTAACGCATCAATATCTTAATATGTTCTCCACTATGTTCCATTAAGGTGATTCTCAGAATATACAATACTATTCCTGCCTGTATCTGCAGTCAAAATGTTTGTAAACAAAAAAACGCACATTTTTACGATTACTAAAAGTATCGTTACCGACCAATTAGTTAACTTTGGCTACCTGTCAGTTTATTGCTGTAGACCAGTCTAATAACACGAAAAGTACACCAGTCTGATAAAAATAGAAAGTGCATCCCGATCAGTTAATAAACTTTGGCTAGCTTTCACTTTATTGCTCTAACATGACATGTCTGATTTAAATAGACTGTCAGTGACTGTACAATGATACTTCCATTCAAAAACAAATGAAATGTAATTGTAAATTTTTAACTATAAAAATCGAGTCATTGTATCGCAATGGACCCACTTTACCCGATACCGGAAGATACCGGCATGTTTGACCGATATCGGTTTTTATACTGGCCGAACAATAAAAACTTTTCACTACTTATTAGACGTTACATAAGCATATAAAATAATTTGTCGTTTTACATTGATAAAAGATAGAAACATTTTTTTGACAATTTTAAAGCTACACAATGAACAGTGGTTTAACCCACTCTTTATCGTAACTTCCTAGGCGATTTTCATAACTTTTGTTCAAAGAACTATACACTACTTCACATACATGTTACATTTTCCAACCACGTATTAAATATAGCGGGCCGCTGCTTGCGGCCCGCAATGAAAAGCACAAATTTTAAAGGGGTCGCAAATATTATAAACTTTGATGACAATCGTAACGTATTAATTTGGATTTAACAAAAAATAATATTTATTAGTGCTTTAAATTGTGACATTATGCGCAATTACTGCAAAAGTGTTTTTTGGTGCGTTTTATAAAAGCCATTTTTGGTTGCTGTGCTTTAAATGTGTTAAATTATGTTATGCCCCTTGTTTTGAGGTTGGTGCTTTAGATATAAAATCGCTGATGATGTTGGTGTTGTTGATGTTGGAGGTTGCAGTGGGGGCACCTGCATGCGTTGTTCTTTTCTTATTCCTCCCAGTCAAATAAGAAAATCTATTTTATGTTTTTTTCACGGTGCGGGAGGTTTGGGTTTGGGTTTTTTTTTTCTTCCTTTTCCCTTTTCGCTTTTCGCTTTAATGTTCATGTTTACAAAAATGTTAACATTGGTGATGGGTTACAAGTCTGTTTGGCTGAGCGAGCAGTCAGTCTACAGAATCACTGTGGTGTAACCGACAAGGTTAACATTTTTTCGGAATTTAAAAGATGGCGGACGGGAGTGGATCTGAACAGTGTCTTACTTTTTTCCTTGTAATTAGTTGTAAATTCCGAAAAAAATGTTAACCGTGTCGGTTACACCACAGTACGAAGGATTTAGTGTTCTTCTTCTTTTCATAAGTGTTAAGCTTGAAACGTTTCTTATTTGGTTACAACTGCGATAACCTGTGCACCCATGGAGGTTGTTTTGGGCAGCGTGGTGCATGCTATGGAATATGTTATTGTTATGGCGTAAGTCACGTTATCACAGCATCATGTGTTTAAAAATTGAAACACCAAACGTTTTTTCCGCAATGCCTTTCATTTCAGTCATTCTTCTAGTTTTAAACACTTGTCTCATACTTCTTTGTAAATGTCACACTTTCTGCAAATAATATTTGATACAAGTATTTCTATACCGATGAACAGAATTGAAGAAAACCGCGCCATTTTCATACTATAAAGTATTCCTAGAAATGGAGAACTAAACAGGATACCAACACATTTTTTGTATATTCATATGTATCTAGATTTACAATCATACCTTCGTGGCACTTACTGTAATATGTACTTGGAGTTACACACCTACTCTTTTGTTTGGCATGGGTCCATATATTTTGGAAAGACCGACAGTAACAAAGAAAAGCTCGTGCGCAGGTCTGTCTGTGCTTTGCAGGTCTGGTATTTCTCTTGCCAGACCTGTCCACGTGCACAGATAGACCTGCGCACGTGCATAAAATTACTTCTGAAAGAAATGGGTCATTTTATAACACAATCGTAGGTCTCGAAAAAAACAGAAAACAGAAACTAAACACAATCGATCCAGTGCTTTTCTTTTTATGTTTTCGATACCACAAATTCTAGTATTCTATGTATATTTTTTAAAAAGCCACACAATTCTCGATGTAAACGATACTGCTAGACGTTTTCAAAATCAAAGGGCCGTAACTTAATTAGCTGATAGCAAGACGTTGCCGATATGCTTAAAAGAACCAAACCCTCCAGTAAAGTTTCATAGATTTCCGGCAGGTGGTTGCTTAAAATTTGCTATATCCATTACTGAATAAAAACCTGAGCGCAACATGCCGACGATATCCGAAAAATACGCTCGTACCGACCATTACTTTGAAGTTAAATTTGCACGAACGGACACACTAAGACATACAGCGCGACTCAGGGGAACCTCCCTGTTAAACTTCGTTACGAGGGTATAAAAACTGAAATACATGTATATATTTTCATGTAAATACCGTACAAATATTTCAAGTGTTATTTCACGAACACTCATGTAAAACAGATGAAAATAATACATCTAAAAATACTGTACGTATTCTGCTTAGAAACATTTCATCTGCCTCCTGTTCTTAAAAAGTATCCAGAGCCTGTGATAAAATGTTGAAAGAATCGTACTCCAATTCAACAATGTAACTAAATTCAGACATGTTACTAGCAAGACTTGTTAGTGGTGTGTAAGCCGATATCGACCTCGTACGGCGCCTTTCTGTGTAGGAGACCCCTAGAAAAACCCCCTAAAAAACCCCTCATGACCCTCGAGCGCTACGCGCTCTCAATGTTACATCACCCCCCCCCCCCAAAAAAAGACCTTGAACCTGCGTCGAATCCTAAATAAATATAATTGGTCCCCTGTCATTTGCGATGACTCGGGACTTGGGTGAATCTAGTATGATCCTTTATCTCTTACAGTCCGGCTACGAACACAGATGTACCTACTGTGACTACTGAATCAGAAACGTGTGCTTATGCATGTAGATGCTGTATCTCATTATTAAAATATTTTGATATAAAATCATCTTGTAACTTTTTTTACTGCTGTCCATTAAACTCGTTACTAACAGTTATTGTTAGTAGGGTATTCATTTACATGTTATAAACAAGTGATCACGTGGTCCGCAATTACCAGTGAACCATTTAGTTTTCAAGATGCGCTATGGAGTTGACTGTCGTCTCAGCATTCACAAAACTAAGTAAGTTACAAGTGTTTTCACTGTCCGGTATGTTCAAACGTTAAACTGCGGATAAAATGGATAGAAGGAACGTTCCCAACCGGTCTGAACGTCTGTCCGCCCGATCCTGCGAGGTATGTTTTATTGTAGTTCAACATCTGCTGTACTTATTATATACATGTAACGTTAACAAACGAGTAGACAATGTTACAGACCCCTTTGGTATTATCTATACGGCCTATCCTCTACCAACGCAGTTGTTAACAAGAAACCCCATTCAATACACTGAGCCACACTACCAGCGCAATAACAATGATTGCACTGAAAACCAAGTTATACTGTATTCAGGGAACTGCTGCCCAGATGGTAGTTTGATCAAGGATGTAGGCGTTATAACGCACTGTATGGCCATTCATACAAAAAGATAAAATGTCGGAAAATTAAATGGCCTACGATAATATAAATACGAAATGTAATAATTAGCCTTCAAATTAGTTTTCTTTTATCTCTTAACATTTATAGCTCAAGTGGTAGCCATCCTGTCCCTCCAAATATTTCGAGCATCAAAGCTATATCTTACACACATTGTAACTGAAAGTGGCTACATAGCTAGACCCGGCTACCAAGAATATCAATATTATTTAATCATAGGCTGATTTCTATTACCTTTTTCAACTACTGTCATGTATTTATTTTATCCAGAATAAGAAGTCAAGAAATTCCGGATAAACTGGTTCTTGTCAAACAATCTCTTACAAAAAATAAAAACCGAGAGATGGAATACGTGCAGGAAGATACGATGTACTGGAAAGTCACGTGATTCAAACGATCTACTCGAATCAATGTTTTAACAAAGTATATATTTGACAGATTAACTTTTGTTTCGCACATGATTCAAAATTAATCTGATATCAGTGAAACTGTCATGTATTCAAGAATTTGCCTGCGTAACTATACATGCACTAGACCTATCACTAAATGTGATTTATACCCCCGAAAGACTGCTTTATAAACTGAGGAAGTTCGTAGTAACAGAATACCTTGCAGAAAAAACTAAAATAGAGATATTGTGTTGGCAATAATGCTGTAATTTGTCAAGATAGAGTTATGGTTCTTCTACACTGCATTTTCTCTCATTGTGCTGGACCATTGTAGGAAGTTGTTTTGAATTCCAACCAATAGTTTTCAAGTTATGCTCAGGACAAGGAAAAGTGATAAGGGGCAATACCTCTGCAATTCGTCAAGAGTTATGGTTCTTTTGCACTGCACTTCCTCTCAATGTACTTGACCATTGTATGAAGTTGTATTGAATTCCAACTAGTAGTTTTCAAGTTATGCTCTGGACAAGGGAAAGTAACAAAGGGCAATAACTCTGTAATTAGTCAAGATAGTTATGGTTCTTGTGCACTGCACTTCCTCTCAATGTGCTTGACCATTGTATGAAGTTGTATTGAATTCCAACTAGTATTTTTCAAGTTATGCTCTGGACAAAGAAAATGCAACAGACCAACCGCTGACCGACCAACCACCGGGTGACTCCTATATACCCCCATAAACTTTGTTTCGGGGGTATAAATATAGTGCCGGTTACCTAGCCACTGCCATTCTAAAATGTCACATGAAGGCATCATTTGATCATGGTTATAGTCTCAGCATTCTGACAAATAACTGTAATCAACATAGCTCTCTTTTTCAAAACCTAACCAGCCAGAAACCAGACCTAGCCCAGGATGAAATCAGCACTTAGCTTTACAGAGATATAGATCTGTATCCAAACATGTCTTAATAACCAGAAATTTGTTCTTTGGCAGTAAGGCCCGCTTTCATGACGAGGTAACAAAATTGCACATATTTAATTTTCTTTATTTCATAGTTACACAGTTATACTAGGTTTACAATGCATTGGTAAATCAACTATATACATTAATAAAGAGCCACATGCACAACTGTAACAGTATCTTACTGTAATAACAAATCAACAAACACCCTAACAATCTTAACCTTGAACTTAACAATGTTACTTTGTAACAGGGTAAACTAGTTAACATATAACAGATAAACATTATCAGGGTCCGTAATACGGACCCTGACATTATGTACATAAGAATTCAAGACACAAATAACCTATGGAACTGGAAGCAACTTATGTAACAAAAATAGGTAAAGGTTGATAAAGACATCAAACATTCTTTATTTTGACATGCATTTATCTGCAGTTGTGGTAAAAACTTTTTTTTCTAAATTCATACAAACAGTATTTAACATACGCAATATTCCTTTTGCTTTTTAATATATTTAACACTGAATGTTTAAAGTAAGAGTGGTTTTACACAATCTGTTTTTGAAACTCGGAAAGATGCTGATTAGAAGAGTTTATTCTTTATGAGATCAGGTTGTACATGAATAAATAAGTAACAGGCAACCTTAAACCCAGCAACTAGACTGAACAAAAACAAGGCTCCTCACCTCTGCAAGGCATCGCTTCTCTCACACCTACAGTCTCAACCTCAAAACTCTTCAGCAGGGAATTTACATTTTTTACAATGAGAAACAAGTCCTAGACATGACAAGTAGACAATTTTAAGGGAATGACAAAAATCATAATTTTTCTAGTTTGTTAACTTGGGTCTATGTGGTTTAGCCTCAGTGTCAACTACCTTATTAGGACGAGTTAAAACCAATTTTCCTAAGCAATTTCTTTGACCCATGCATCTAAATGTACATAATAACACAACGCCTGAAAACACTAGTACATCTTCCCCAGACACTTTCTAGACATTAGATTTTATGTCGACTGCATCAATTGCAATAGGCTTTAGACCATCTCCAAGTGGAATGCAGTATAATCTCTAACAGTCCAACAATCTATCTCATTCCAAAGTGTGAAATGGTAAGGTTTCTTTCAACGTTAATTATCACAGGTAGCGTAAACCCTAAATATGGTCATTCTGCATAAAATTATTCTTCAATTCTTTCCACATCAGATCTACTAGATCTGCAGAATGTCCCATTTATATATGTGTATCAATGTGCTGACTGATCACCTGCATTGTTCGATTCATTCAGTGTCCCTACTTGTTGGTCTTGAGAAGACTCCAGGCCCGACACTGGGGTCATTTTGTCTTGGATGTTGTTCAGAGCTGTCTCTGGCACTAACTCTACTTGGCTAACTGGTACTGACTGTGTCTGCATTGAGTTCAAGTCCATTGATATAATTTTGATTTTCTTATTGGGACCTCTACCTTGTTGTACTACTATATGTCCTCCATGTGGTTGACTTCTGTTGATTAAAGGAATTTTTACAGGGGTTGTAGTTAGGGTTTTGATACCTTGTGAAGCTGACACATCTACATGTTGTTGTGAGGCTCTCTGGACTTCTACCACCTGTGGCCGGGGTATGGATGCAGTTTTCTGTTGGACTATAGATGTTACTTGTGGTTGGGGAACAGACATGGCCTGTAGTTGGGAAATAGACACTACTTGTGGTTGTGATATAGACACTACCTGTGACTGTGGAACAGACACAAGTTTCGGCTGCGGAATGGAAACAACATGTGGCTGTGGTTGGGACATGACATGTGTTTGAGGTTGAGCTACGGTCAGTGACTGGAGTGGAGAAACTGTCTGTGTCCTTGATACCAATGTACCCTGTGGTTGCAGAACCTGTACTATGTTCTTGTAATTTGAGGCTAGGGAAGACACTGCTGGCATTGTTACCATATCCGGCATAACTTGTTGCGGTTGCTGTACAACACCTGTGTTGTCATGTAGGAAAACAGGGATAATGTCATCCCCACTACCCTGCTGTGAAAACTGAGCAAGTGTAATGGCTTCTGGAATAGGAACATTTGTCATCTCTATTAAACTTGTTGGTGTAATATTTTCTGTTGGGTACCTCATATTATCAACACTCTGTTGATTTAGTTCTGAAATTGTGATCAAACTTTGGTTATTGCTTTCTTCTTTACAAGTTATATCCTCAAAATCTTTGCTCTCTGTCACCTCGTTTTGTGAACTTTCATATTGCTGATTATCATCAAAGTTTTCCACATCCATTTCAAGTCCACCTATTTCAACTGCTCCATTATCAAATCTCTCTTCCATCTGAGGTAAATTCTCTTCCTCCTCATGTTTTATCTCATAGTTTGTTCCTTCTTCCATCTCAACACCTTCGTGTTTAACTTCAAAATGTTTCTGCAAGAATTTAAAAAGTGTGAATTTCTTCATACATAACAAACAATGGTTCGGTCTTGGAGGATGAACTTTTTCCAGATGACGCTGAAGATCTGTAGAAAGCCCAAAGACTCCTGTACAGTGGTTACATGGAAACTGTCCTTGCACTGTATCGGTATCTTTCCAGTGAGTTTCTGTTTTGTGCAGCATTAAGTTATACGGTGAATGTAAGTCCTTGTTGCATTCTGTACATGTGTAAGGTGGCTTTGTGTCATGATAGATCTTTACATGCCTAATAAGGTCTCTTTTCCGCTTAAATTTTCTTGCACAGAAAGTGCATTTGAAATCTCGATCAGCTGAGTGGACAACCATGTGACTAGTCAGCTGACTTTTCCACCGGAAAGTGGCGTGACACAAGGAGCAAGAATATTTGGCATTTCCAGTGTGTAACTTTACATGCCTTTGAAGCTCGTCAATTGTAGAAAATGTTTTCTCACATGTGTTGCATCGAAATGAGACTTCTTGTTGGTGTTCGATCATGTGCCTGTCAAGGTCTTTACGCGATACAAATTTCTGGGCGCACTTCTGACAGGCATGTGCTTTCTCTCCAGTATGTTCAAACATATGCTCATCTAACTTATACTTAAAATGAAACTCCATTTTACAAAGTTCACAAGTATGAGTGAGTTGTCTCCTGTTAGCATGTTCACTAGCATCGTGATGTGCTAAATCTTCCTCTGAAGGTAAACAAGCCAGGCATGTCTTACAGAAATGTTTATCTTCAGCTTTGTGGTGATTATTCAAATGTTTATACAAGTAGCGTTTCCATACAAATGTTTGCTCACAATAATCGCATTTCAATGGCCGATTTCCTTCATGTGACTTTATATGTCTGATAAGGTCACCCTTTTCCCAGAATGCAAAGCCACAGTGGGTACATTTCCATTCTTTCTCACCCCCACTGTGCATTTTCCGATGACGTATTAAGTGAGCATTACGGTTAAATGCCTTTCCACAAAACTTGCATTTATATGGCTTTTCTCCTGAAGAAAAAAAAACAAAGAAACATTTCACTATCAGTATTTCAGTATTGTGAGGGAAGTATTAGTTCTCATAATTACTAACTTAATATTCTCTAATTCTGGAATATCACAATAAAACAGACACATAATGATATGATGGCCTTAAATCCTTCAACTTAGTCCACAGAACACATATGAAATGGGTGATAGGTCCAGCATAATGCAAGAATGGTATAAACATAGTTTAATAACATTCTCTAAACAAGAAAGCATAGATCAGTCTACAGGAGAGTTCTAACCTTCTGATCCTACCTTCAACAGGAGTGACTCACTAATCATTAAGCAATAAACAGTATAAAACTCTGTACCATACGCATTTATGTGTGACTGTAAAAGAGCAATAGGAACATTCCAATCTATCATTTATGGAACTAAACCCAATTTCAGCATTTAACTGTGAGTTTGTGTTAGCACGATAACCACAAGAGGCAAGTTGATGATTCAGCATTATTATCATTGGCCATAGACTTAAAAAAAAGAAAAAGTACTGACTACAACCAAATTTAAGGGCTTTCAGGCCTAACCACATTTCAAAATCTAAAACTGGGCTGAGAGGATGTTTATATTCCGTTGAGTATCAATGAATTTCAAACCAACCGAGAGCTTCGATAATGTTTAATTTAAAGAAAGTAGTAGTTGTAAGTTGTACAAGCCTATATTTACCAGTATGTATTATAAGATGTCTCGAGAGGTGACACTTGTAGCTGTAGGCTGCAGGGCACTCCGGACATTTATACTGCTTTCCAACATTGCCTTGATGAATCTTCATATGCTGCACTAGATTTTTTTGCTGCGTGAAATTTTTGCTGCAGTGTTCACACTGGAATACATTGACAGGACCTGTGTGCAGCTTCAAGTGTTTCTCCAAGTTTGCTTGTGATCTGAAGAAACCAAATGTTTGGTTCATTTTAGTTTTGTAGGATAAAAACTGCATTTACAGTTGATAAATTCTGATCCAATGAAGCATTAACCTCTCAACAACTGACAACTCTTCTTGAATAAGAGGTAAGTAGATAAGTAATAAACAATCAATTTAACATTTCATCATGAACTGCTGTCTTACAACTTGCTATTTAGCAGCTACACCAATGAGGCCCATACTAAACTAGAACTATCACTGAAGGTGATGAATACCCCCTGAACACCCCACTGACACAGTATAAAGTTTATGTAACATTTGATACTTTAATTATTGGACCTGCACAACTTAAGGCATGGTACTCATCACTTCTGTGAAATATCATTAAATTGTGACCAGGGATTTTGGAGATTAATAAGAGTGCACAAGACTTTATTATGTCGAGCCCCTGTGACTTTGACCTAGTGACCTGAAGCATGGACCATGCACAACTAGGCATGGTACTTAAACCTTCTTTCAAATATCATAAAATTGTGACCAGAGGGTTTTGGAGATTAAAAGCGCACAAGATTTTACTATCTTGAGCCCCTGTCAAATATGACCTTGACATATAAAATTTGGAGGCAACACGACCCTTTTGTCATAAGCAATGCAATTTGAAAGTTTGATGAAGAATTCTTAAGAAATGGCAAAGTTAAAGCCAACGTTTAGTTTTCGTGACAAAAATTAAGTATAACAAGAGCTGTCCCTCCCAAGTGACGAATGCCCCCGAAAGAGGTGCCTCACAGTCTGTGTCCTCTCCATGTGCTCAATAAATGTGCTATGTAATTTTAAAATCCTTCCATGCATGACAGAGTAATCATGCATACAGTATTCCATTACTTTAAACACTAAGTGTGACCTTGACCTTTGAGGTAGGGACTTGGGTCTTGCAGCGAACATCCGCTTGATGTGCTAGACATTTGTGCACAGTTATTTTAAAATCCTTCAAAGCATAATAAAGTTATAGTCCGGACACAAATGTATGCATATATACAGGATTCCATTACCTATAAACTCTAAGTGTGACCTTGACCTTTGTGGTAGGGATGTGGGTCATGCACGCGACACGTCGTCTTGATGTGCTAGACATTTGTGCCAAATTATTTTAAAATCCTTCAAGGCATGACAAAAATACAGTCCGGACACGAATGTGTGCATATATGCTTATATAGAGGAATCCATTACCTTCAAACTCTAAGTATGACCTTGACCTTGAGCTAGGGAGGGGGGTCTTGATTCCGCGACACGCCGTCTTGATGTGCTAGACATTTGTGCCAAGTTATTTTAAAATCCTTCAATGCATGACAAAGTTACAGTCTGGACACGAATTTGTGCATATATGCTTATATGGAGGAATCCATTACCTTCAAACTCTAAGTATGACCTTGACCTTTGAGCTAGGGACGTGGGTCTTGCACGCGACACGTCGTCTTGATGTGCTAGACATGTGTGCCTAGTTATTTGAAAATCCTTCAATGCATGACAAAGTTACAGTCCGGACACGAATGTGTGCATATATAGAGGATTCCATAACCTTCATACTCCAAGTGTGACCTTCACCTTTGAGGTAGGGATGTGGGTCTTGCAGCGACACGTCGTCTTGATGTGCTAGACATGTGTGCCAAGTTATTTTAAAATCCTTCAATGCATGACAAAGTTACAGTCCGGACACGAATTTGTAAGTGGGGACGCACGGACGGATGGACAGACGGTCAGACGGTGCGATTTTAATATGCCACCCTTCGGGGGCATAAAAAGGGGCATTACTCTCTCAAATTTGACCTTGACCTACAAAATTTGGTCGCATCACAAGCCTTTGATCATAAGCAATATAAGTGTAAAGTTTGAAGAAATCTTAAGAAATGGCAGTTATAGCCAATTTTAAGTTTGTGACGGACCGACATACAAAGCGATCCCTATGGATCACCTTTTCTCTGAAAGGGTGACACAAAAACCAGAATGTCACTTCTTCTATGATACAGGAGTTTAGAAACAGTATCACGGAACATCACTTTACTTGGAACATAAAACGTCTTAACTGCCTTGATAACTATGGCAAGTTTCTATGTAGCTTCGGCTCTTATTGCTTTATTAAGGAAATGCAGCTAGGCCCAATAAACTGAGATATGTTGTGTACTCAACTGTACTATACTCACTTAAAAATCACCTCACATTCACCACACTGGTATAGTTTGTCTTCATGGATTTTCATGTGCTGGGTGAGGTTGGACTTAAGGCTATAGGCAGAGCCACATTTGTCACACACAAATGGCATCTGTATAGAGTGGGTACGCACATGTGTCTTCAGTGATTCTACAGGTGTGAACAGAAGGAAAGTTACATTTACATGTAGTATTGCTAATAGACATTTTCTAATTTTAAGTTTGTCAGATTTGTCTTCAAATGAACACAAGTTACCATACAACATTTTAAATTAGAACAGTATCTAGTATTTTATTATTTTAAACACAACATTTCTCAAACAGGTTTGGCTATAGAGCTTTTAATTTGAACACAAACTGTCTAGACCATTACTGCACTACATGGTTGTGTCAACAGGCTGTCTGATACTTGCACATGGGAAGATAGTTAGACCAAGGTAATCATGTGAAATTTTAAGCACATTCAGCATTTTAACCTTAGATTTCGCATTTTCAATTTGAATTAATCTTCATCTGAACAGAATATTAGATGGGTGTTCAGTAGAACACTTGTGTCGCCCTCTTACGCTTTGTCAGAATATCCAATAATTTTGTGACAAAATCTAAGTACCAAAACAGGTATAACTCCTGTCAAATATGACCTTGACCTCCAAAATTTGGTGGTATCACGACCCTTTTGTCATAAGCAATGCAATTTGAAAGTTTGATGAAGAAATCTTAAAAAATGGAATAGTTATAGCCAGCGTTTAGTTTATGTCACGGATGGATGAACAAAGCGATCCCTATAAATCGCCTTTTCTCTGAAAGGGCGACACGAAAACCACAGTGCAGCAGAAATTATTTAACAGTTACTGTTATTCTCCCCGTCTTAGTCAGTTTATTTCTTTGAGTTATGGTAACAACAGTTTCAACAGTATTTAAGATATTTACAAAGAGGCATTCTATCTGACTATCTTTCCTTGGAATGACAAGTTTACTGTCAAGAATAAAATCTCTGCAAACCTGTATCAGTGGGAGGTTTAAAGATTTCACATCAGCCACCTTAACTACTCAGACACAAAGTGGGCCTGGTTGGTCCCTTAAAAGTAAAAACATACCTTTGTCCTCATAAGCTTCTGAGCAGAGGTCACACTTGTATGGTTTATCATGTTGTTTGAGATGCCACTGCCATTCTTGTTCCCCCTGTTCTCCATAGAAAGCCAGGTTACAGTCTGTACACATAAACAACCTCTCCTGAATGTTGTTACTGCTACACGTGTCCACAAGAAGCTGCACTGTACCATGTTCTGACTCCTGCACCATCTGGCCTTGCTCATGTGTAGCAATCTGAAGAAATCAATGGTCAAGTGATCTGCTCCATTTCATTAAATTCATGACTGTTAATACCTTCCTGTTATGATAATCAGATGACCCTGGGCAAAAATATTGTGTAACCCCAAAGTCGTCAGTGGACATGATTATTATTTATGGATATGAAAGCTCACTATTTTTAAATGTACAAGTTGTCCTCAGATTAATATGGTTTTCACATTAGATTAGAAGTTACACACAAATAGTGCAAATAATTAATTGATCTACCCAACACATGACACAGTAACAGACCTATAAGGAGACAGACATGTCAGATATATATCAATCTTAAATGTTTAAGAATTTTGGATGCATAAACGGATAACAGAATCAATTTAAGAGCCGGTAATAAAAGCTACGAGTTTCTGACAGCAAAATCATTTTCAAGTTGAAATGAAAAAGCACAATATTTGTACCTGCATGTCATTTGTAAGGACACTGACTGCAGCCTGGACGAGAGCTTCCACATCATGTACCACTGGCTGATTCTGAACAGAGATCTCACTGACACTGGTTGTCATACTGGATGGTTACTCTGTGATACAAAAAAATATTTAAATTATCAGTACATAAATTGAGTAATAATCACTAGACAGTAGGTCATGGGTCCCATCTTTATAGATATATATTGTGTAATGTGACTATTTATAGTACTTTCCTCACATCAAGTCTTATTAAGATTGGATTGATTCCAACATCAATGCAAGGAAAAAAATCTTATTGATAAACTGAAATGCTGTATAACTGTATTTTCCTTTTTCGCTCTGGAACCCGTATGTCAACATGGAATTTACCAAAATGCACTCCCCTGCCACCTTACCAACAGAGTTGAGATTTAACAGAAGGGGAAGGGGTTTAGGCCTTCAATATGGAGAAAACAATGGCTTGACTAGTATATAAATGGGAACAAAAAATCGACACTACCTCATAGAAATTTTCTGAGGGGAAGACGCCTGTAAATGACCCCTGTTATAGGGCTAAGTAAATGCTTGTATTTTTGTCATTCGTACAAATTTTCACATGTGAGATAATAAGCCATATGTATTAACTGAAAACGAAACATCTGTCCTGCAAAGAATAATACAAAAAGTACTGAAGGGGCACATTGGTAAGTATTGAAAACGAGACATCTGTTCTGCATAGAATTCTCGGTTTTGCCATGATGTCACACTGACCAGTTAACCCATCAAATTATTAGGTTGCATTCATTTCTTCATTCCGTAAAAGGTGAAAACTCCATCTTCAACGTTGACTCATATGCAAGTTTAAATTTATTTTTAATGAAACAAAAACTTTTAACAGCATAGAATGATTATTCAAAGTTAAAGATGCATAGAGACCAGCGATGACAGCCAAAGATCATCTTTCCCGAATGTATATAATTTATTAGTATGGTCAATATACCACGATATACCAATTACCGCAAATTATCATTAAATATTTAAATGTAGTTTTCTTTCTTATTTGCTGTATTTCAAGTATTTTCCTATTTCAAAACTACCTGAAAACTATCTTATTTCTTAGGTTTGTGTTCATTTTTGGCAAGCAATAGATAATCTTTAAATTTTTAGATAGAATGAAAATGTTAGGACAGTTGGTCTGGAAATGACATCCATAGCAAACATTTGACAAAAGTGTCACTACGATTTTTATATCAAAATGTTCAGAAAAAGACAAGCTGTCAGATAAGAGTAACTATATTGTGGCAGAAACAAACTGGTAGAAGTTTCAAACATTTTTTTCCAGATTCATTGGTATGACCAGAATACCCAATTTGCGAAGCTGAGAATAACACAAAAAATACCGGAGGGGTACATTGGTCAGACTTGAATTTTGTGTTGTCAGGGTCCAAATATTACCTTTTCATGACCCTGATGTCGTATTTGTCGAATGTTTTGACTGAAGAATGTATTATGCATTGAAGTTGAACCTCCTGCAACTTGGTAAAGTCAAGGTCTTTCAAATAGTATGGTCCGGAAACGCTCTATATAAACGCCTTATCGTACTGATTATCTTGTCTCGTACAGTATTGCCTTGCATCCTGCCTACGTCCAGTAATGCCTTGCATCCTGCCTACGTACAGTATTGCCTTGCATCCCGCCTACGTACAGTATTGCCTTGCATCCCGCCTACGTACAGTATTGCCTTGCATCCCGCCTACGTACAGTATTGCCTTGCATCCCGCCTACGCCTAGTATTGCCTTGCATCCCGCCTACGTCCAGTGCCTTGCATCCCCCCTCGCCCCCAGTATGCCTTGCACCTGCCTACTCCAGTATTGCCTTGCATCTGCCTACGTCCAGTATTGCCTTGCATCCTGTCTACGTCCAGTATTGCCTTGCATCCCGCCTACGTCCAGTATTGCCTTGCATCCGCCTACGTCCAGTATTGCCTTGCATCCTGCCTACGTCCAGTATTGCCTTGCATCCCGCCCTCTAGTATTGCCTTGCATCCTGTCTACGTCCAGTATTGCCTTGCATCCCGCCTACCCAGTATTGCCTTGCATCCTGCCTACGTCTAGTATTGCCTTGCATCCTGCCTACGTCTAGTATTGCCTTGCATCCTGTCTACGTCCAGTATTGCCTTGCATCCCGCCTACGTCCAGTATTGCCTTGCATCCTGCCTACGTCAGTATTGCCTTGCATCCTGCCTACGTCCAGTATTGCCTTGCATCCTGCCCCGTCTAGAGCCGCCCTGCCTCCAGTATTGCCTTGCACCGCCTACGTCCAGTATTGCCTTGCATCCTGCCTAGTCCAGTATTGCCTTGCACCTGCCCACGTCCAGTATTGCCTTGCATCCTGCCTACGCCAGTATTGCCTTGCATCCTGCCTACGTCCAGTATTGCCTTGCATCCCGCCTACGTCCAGTATTGCCTTGCATCCTGCCTACGTCAGTATTGCCTTGCATCCCGCCTACGTCCAGTATTGCCTTGCATCCGCCTACGTCCAGTATTGCCTTGCATCCCGCCTACGTCCAGTATTGCCTTGCATCCCGCCTACGTCCAGTATTGCCTTGCATCCCGCCTACGTCCAGTATTGCCTTGCATCCCGCCTACGTCCAGTATTGCCTTGCATCCTGCCTACGTCCAGTATTGCCTTGCATCCTGCCTATGTCTAGTGTTGCCCAGCAAACACCAAGGATAATCTTTACTTACCTTTCACAGTTCCAAAGTTCCTCACATATTTTGCTACAAATGCCTACATTCAGAGTTGCCTACCCACCACTATTGATAATCTTTACTTACTATCGAAGAACCAGAGTTCCTCACATATCTTGCTACCAATGCCTACATCCAGTGTTACCTAGCAATTGTTATTGATAAGCGTAACTTACCTTTTACAGTTCAAAAGTTCCTCACATATCTTGCTACCAATGCCTAAGTCTAGTGTTGACTAGCAACCTACGTACCTGCATCCTAGAAACCACTATTGATAAGCTTTACTTTATATCTTTTACAGTTCCCAAATTCCTTGCATGAATTGCAACCAATGCCTACGTCCAGTGCTGCTTTGGAACCCCTATTTGAAAGACCTTGGTAAAATTGACTAAGTTCAAATAGGCTCATGATCAGCACACACCCACATTTAGACAGGAAATGGATAAATGAGAAACAGGTATAATAACCTGATCAAACACGTATCTGGCCTACTGAACCAGTAGCTTTGAACAGTTCAGCACCAGGGCAGTAAACGATGGGTTATAGACTAAAATTGTCCGAACCGCATCTGATCTCATAATTTTAGGGCCGTTCATTTAATTTCCCCTGCCAACTTACAAAAGTTGGCAGATCTACCATCAACATGATTATCAACCTTATCTTTTAAAACGATCACTAATTCTAAAGTAACGATTTGCTCCTTTTTTTACAAATTTGAAAACGTTCGACACGGAACTCAAACGACCTTTAGACAGAGACAGATAGATACAAAATGTAATTAACTTGGGGATAACCAGACTCAAAAACAGTGTCTTAAGGGTATTTATTCCTTTGACGCATTGCTTTTCATCAACTGGTAAATTTACTTCACCTTCAACACAGAAATTCTGTTAAAAATATCTACACATATTTTTCAATTCTTGTTGGCAGCCATTGCTATCTCGTTGGTTCCCGTAATGCACTGCGGGGACGCGGCGCGTGATCAAAAGAGCGGGAATTCAAATCACTCTGCGTATGTCGGACGATTGTCCTATCGGTTCCCGTCTGGTTCCATTCAACTACTGCGCCGTCTACCTGCTCTTTCCGGTAACTCGCCATGCGGGTGTTTGTCAAAACAACGGTCCAAACAGGGTACGTATATTACGAACCCTGGTCCAAATGAATAAATAGCCTGTAGATATGAAAAATATTCGGTTTAAGGATCAGCTTTGAAAGAATTGATGGAATGTGAGTGTTGAAGTTTGCATATAGAATGGAAAAGACAAAGATGTGAATAGACCCTAATCCAGGAACCGTATATAACCGTTATATAGTATGCCTATATCCTACCCAGGATTATCCAAGTCCATCGGTTACCGAGTTGAACAAGAGGAGTCTTGTGTGGCGTAGAATGGTACCGATGCAATAAGGTTCATAAGAAGTTTAACAATCCTACTTCCTGTAGAATATGTGGCCTCGCTTTGGAGTACTTCTCTTTCATACCAGGATTATATACAATACATTTTTAACCCATCTGGACAGACTCAAGGTATTTGTAATAGTATGGTCCGAAACGCCCTCTATATAGACTGATAATCTTGTCTCCCTGCCGTGATTATCACGCCGAGCGAGTCTTTGGCATACTTGTATGGAAAATGACCGTGTGAAATACCACATTTAATTTAAAAAATGGCATAATTGGATGATGAAATTGTCGAATATGGAAAACCTCTACAAATTAGCATTACTTTAACTTGAATGAAATAGGTCCAGGCTATTCCGTCTTGGGATGGTAATTTGACTTGGAAATACTGGGCCAAACTGTACGTTATTATGTTATAAAATAAAAAAAAACAAACCGTAAAATAACCTTAAACATTTTATTAGCAATTTTCCTTGCCCTAAATATGTAGTGAACCTAGGTCCAACCGGTATGGGGGAAAAATCACCGCCGCCCCATCTTTTAGATTTTGACGGATCTAAGTCCCAGAAATTAAACTACGGGTGAAATACGAACATACAGACGACATAGACTCTATGTGTGACGAATGTCAATCGAATGAGCACCATGCAAGTAGGAAAAGCGCTAAATTAGGTCGGTTTTCGGCTTTTGCCATTTGTGAAAAAACCCGTTCGTATGGGTAACTTTCCAATCCTTAATCCAACTAGCCGGTTATAGGATTATGTATGCTAAGGGCATGCATTTGTATTAAGGATCATTTCTTGGTCAGATTGGTAAAATATCCAGGGATATCGTATATAAGACAATAATTACGTTCTTTTCCCAAAATGGCGGGTCCCGGATGTTTTTCACCATACCCAAAGAAATTTTTTTTTTTTTTTCCCCCCCTCCCCCCCCATATTAATTAAATCCTGGATCACCTGACTTCACTGAAATTTTGGTACTGGTCCTTTCTGAAAATGGGCCTTTCTGACACCCATTCAAGGAGGAAGGGATTTACTGAAATCGCGTATGATGGCTAAAACCTGAAATTCAAACATCTGAAATTTTTCCAGAAAACAGTAATTATGAAGTTTAAATTTAGAGACAATCGTACTTATAATAAAGGGGGTGGTGTGCTAGTGGTAATTTCCAAAAAAAATGTCTCTGAAGAGCAACCTGATTTGAAAACTGAGTGTAACATTGTTTGGGCAAAAATATACATCCCTGGGGTAAACAACTTGCACATATCGTCCCTTTACAAACCCCACGAAAATGACCAAACTAGTCTAATTTCATTATGGGATTCTCTCAAGTTAAATAGCAAAGGCAAACATCACTTGGGGATTTTAACATGCCCGACGTCTGAAACTATCAAGAACGCTTGTAAGTTCAAAGCTCTTTATGAAAATTTTATGGATAATCATGCAAAGTTCAAATTAAAACAGATAGTGAAAGTCCCAACTAAAAATAACACATTAGATCATTTCCTAACAAATCAACCCAGTCAAGTTCACTTAACTAAATCGATACAAGGTCTAGATTAATCAGATCATAATTATCATCTTTCACGAAATTAACATTAGAATTGACAGACAACATCAAACCAGTAGAACAAAATGTAGAAATAAACAAGAGCGTGTTCAAGTTTTACCCAAGAGGCATGATTTGAATAAAGTAGGTGGAAGACCACTATAATAGAGCAATATAGACCTTAGAAAATAAGATTTTAAAAGTTTTTCCTATACCAAACGATCCCCTGGGCCGGGTAAATTTTGGGCCTAGGGACATGATTTGAACACACCCTGAAGAGGTCCGCTAGACACTGTTACACACTAAATATCTAGGGTCTAAACCTTGTGGTTTTGGAGAAAAGGATTTTTAAAGGCTTTCCTATAATATGTGTCTATGTAAAACAAGTGACCCTGGTAGGGGCAAATATTGATCCCTGGGACATAATTTGAACAAAATTTGAAGAGGTCCACTAGACACTATTTCACGCTAAATATCTAAGCTCTAGACCTTGTGGTTTTGAAGAAACAGATTTTTAAAGATCTTCCTATATATGTCTATGTAAAACAAGTGACCCCTAGGCGGAGTCAATATTGACCCAAGGGGCATGATTTGAACAAACTTGGTAGAGGTCAACTCGACAGTGCTATACTCTAAATATCTTAGCTCTAGACCTTGTGGTTTTGGAAGAGAATTTTAGAGTTTATCCTATAGAATCTATATAAATCAAGTGACATCCGCGGGCGGGGTCAAGTGTAACCCAGGGGTCAAGATTTGAGCAATTGTGGAGGAGGTCCACTAGGCAATGCTACATGCCAAATATCTAAGCTTTAGGACTTGTTGTTTCAGAGAAATTTTTTTTTTAAGTTTTGCCTATTTGTTGCCATAGCAACCAGAGTTCAGCATGGAATGGAATTCTTTGAACAATTTTGGTAGAGCTTTATGCAAGAAACATCCCTGTCAAGGTTCATCAACATTGGCGTAGTGGTTTCAGAGGAGATGTAAAAGTTTGAAGCAAAATGTTGACGGACGACGGACAAAGCTCACCCTGACAAAACAAGGTGAGCTAAAAAGCTGACTGGGACGGATTGAAACAAGAACTATCACAGTATTATGAAAATGAGTTTTGTAACCTGTTTGACCGAGATCCAAATCATTTATGGGGAAAATGTAAATGCAAATTAAATGAAATGTCTGATAAATATATTCCAGCTAAAATAACTAAAACCAAGTCAGATTTACCCTGGACAGGGTCCGTATATTACATACGGACCCTGCCCTGCATCACTAAACATTACCAAAATGGTTCATAAAAGGGACAAGATCTATCATAAATGTAAATTAGGAAATGCTTCACTAAGTTATAGTGAACTAAGACATAAATTTCTAAACCTAAATTCAAGCATTCAAAAAGAAATTAGGCATCTGTTATACTCAGAGAATGGAAAAAATTAAAAGTTCTATACATTTATTAAACACAAAAATACAGATAACCAAGGTGTTGCTCCATGTTGATACATAATCCTGTTGAAAAGGCTACCATCTTGAATAAACAAAACCAAAGTCACTAAATCATGAGCAACAAACTAAACTTAGCTTGTATGAAAATGACAAATTTCTAAATAACGAAAACACAATAAGCTGTATGACAATCTCTCAGAGTGTCATACATAAAACAACTGAAATATTTAAATCCAAACATAGCTTCTCGGCCTGACCAACTATCACCCAGATGGGCCAGATTACTTAACGAACTTCACATTGAGCTGCCCCTTTCTTAACCAAGATCTTCAAAGCTTCGTTACAAACCGGTATTGTCCCAAATGACTGGAAAACAGCTGTTGTTGCTCCAACCTACAATAAAGGTTTGAAGTGTAAAGCCAGTAATTACCGTCCGATTTCTCTAACTTGTATTGCATCTAAACTTATGGAATATATCTTGGTATCTAACATCATGAACTATCTTACTATCATCCTTCCAACATGGTTTCAGATCAAAGCACAGGTGTGAAACCCAATTGTCATCTGACTGTGTAAAACTTCAACAAGATCTATTTTAATCTAGAAAACTGGGAAATTGACTGGTCAATGGAATTTAACGCTGATAAATGCGAATTCATCAGAATCTCTAAAAAGAAAAATCTATACTTACACACTGCACAATACTGAACTGAAAACTACAAAAAATGCCAAATACCTAGGAGTAACAATTAATGATGACTTAAACTTCAATAAGCCACGGAGCTTTCTTCGTAATCGAACTAAAATAAATTCGTATAAAATAAACTTATGTTAGATCCAATCTGGAATTCTGCAGCACTGTATTGCTCCCTTGGCAAAAATCATTATCACATGAAATTGAAAGATTGCAAAGAGCAACTGCAAGATACGCAATGCATGACTATTCTTATAAGAGCAGTGTCACATGATATGCTACAAAGAGCAACTGCAAGATACGCAATGCATGACTATTCTTATAAGAGCAGTGTCACATGATATGCTACAGTACTAATTAATCAGAAGTATAGAGTGTTTTAAAGTACCATGGTACTTTAGTGCCATAGTGGCCGGTGACATGATTAATTTCTTCCAATTGTAGCTCTAGTTAGATCTGCCGGCAGAGTATTCTGGCAGAGCATTCATTTCTCCACAATACTTGGTAATGTCATGTTTCACTGCCACCAAGGTTGGTAAACTGCCAGTTGTCATTCTGTGCATAAAACATATGTTTGTCTCTAATACATTCCACAGGGTAGCAATTCTGTTTTGATTCCGTCTTTATGTTTCGTCTTTTGAAGACCGTCGGATAAGTTTTGAGATAAAAATGTATCGATTTTTCTTAAAACAGATTAATTTCCTAATAGATCGTATAGTTCGGCTGTCGGGATATAGACACGAAACTGTTTTAATGCAGCCATCTACCATATGTATATAAATCAAACCAGAACATTTCATTTTCTCAAAGAAATTTCTGAGAATAACTGCGCATGCGTATAACATTCACATGATGCTTTCGTCTAGCAAATCAATGTCAGTCACCAGCAGTTCTCAGGTGTTGCGGCAGAAATCTAAATCGGAAACCTGACATGTTGCGACATTTTAACGAAAATTACTTCACAGAAGTTCGGTTTTATGTAGAGATAAATACGTAAATATGGGTTGGATATCTGGACCCGAGGAGGAAGAAAAAGACAAATTCCCTGTTGATACTTTGGTGAAAAAACTTAGAGATATCGTTGAAAAGGATAATATTGTATCCGTGTGTCAAGGTGGGTCATCGTATAATTTTCTCTTTGGATACTTTGTATCTATTATATATCATTTTTGCGTTTGCGCTTACAATTTACACTTGAGGTAATGTTATTTTTTTTTTACAAATTAACAACAGTTGAGACATAATTCCGAAAGAGCCCTTATAGCAATTGAGACTATCAGAATCACCAAGAAAAAATGCAGTGTCACTGATGAAGGATTTAGACCAGGCCCTGTAGATGAATGGTGTATATTGGAGCCGGTGCAGTCGTATAACCCTAGAGATATCCGTGGCGGCAAGCATTTTGAGTTCCGTAGAAAATTGGCGAGGTGATTCGATCGGGACCAACCTGTCTTTGAGTGACAACAGTCTGACAACCCCATGGAAGAAACTTTCTTTGTAAAAAAAACATTTCTATTTACTAGATGTTGAACAAACTATTTTCTTTGCATATCTTTTGACATTTTATTCTTCTTTTAGCATGTAGCCAGTTTTCGGGTAACCAATCAAAATGAAAGTACATGTACTTGCTTCGCGAATTTTAGTATAGTATTTACTAGTATATTGTCTTGTTTTCTAGTCATTTAGTTAAATGAAAGTATTATACATGTCTGTGGTTATCAATGTTGTTTCCGTGAATAGATATAATTAGACTGTAATAAAGGATAGCATGACATAGCAATTCAGGTAGCAAAATCGATTTTGATTAGAAGTAATATTCTCGGAATTGCCATGGTAACGGTTTTCTGATATGATAGACACAATCAGGTGACTATTTCAGATATGTGTGTAATTCACCAGGCACTGTTTTCTAATGGTGTCACTGAGCATGTCGCACTTAAATCAAAGGTTATATTGTCATATTGCTAATGCCGACAGTGCAAAATTTCGAAAGGTCTCTCCAAATATTTAGAAATTTCCAATAAGATTCACCCAGGGTTTATCCTTCATTAGTTTCAGTCATACTGTGTTTTCTCCCACAAGGCTGATACAGAAATATAGAAAAAAATCGAGCCTAAACTTGACGAAATGAACGTATATCACGAATTACCATTCTCGCTCGAGGGAGTAGTTAATGTGGCCAAAATATAATTGTACAGTATATATGAGAGATATCTCTCAATTTTGCAGAGATATTTTCTTAGTAAAAAGACACTCAGTCTTCTTATGAAAAGAGATATATGTTAACGACCATCATTAATATATCTTTCATCGAAACATAGCCTGATCTATCTCATGATTAGAAAGATAACTCAACAACTTTGAGAGATATCACCTTCATATCATATCAACATGGGATATATTTCTATCAAAAGAAAGATATCTCCTCAGTTATTTCTCCTCTTTTTTTATTAAATATCTCTATAGAATTAGAGAGATGTCTCTTTTTTATTAAGTACAAATGTAGTAAATTGGTTTGCCATAGAAACAAGCGATTTTGGACTGTTTTCTGCGTCCTTTGTCCCTGTTCGATACAGATTTATTTCCAGTGCTAAACACCATGTGCCTACCTTCACACTTTTGCAGTAGTTGTTTTAATTTTCAGATTACCATGGTCAAGCCCGGAAGTGTTGCGATGGGATACGGAAATGTTTTGTTACGCTTGAAGAGTCATTTAACACGGTGAAGTTGCAGGCGATTGGGAACCAAGACATGGACAGGGCATGCGAGTATGTACCTACCATATCAGTACAATACAGTCGTTTTAAGAAAAAAGCTTGTTTGTGTTTTAGTTTTAAAAAAAAGCAGCGTGCAATCAGTCTCTTTAATAAGGTTTTATTCATGTTGTATGTTACTATCTTCTGTAACGTACTTGAATCAAATACATTCGTTTCATTCTAAAGTTCAGAAAAGACAACGATAGTCATCCACATTATTGTGTTCCTTTACTGTGGCTGTTAATGTCAACATAGATACACTTTCACGGCATTTCCGTCTCTGCCGGCCAATATAAAAAAAAAATATCGCGAAACTTGTGTCAAGAAATGGCTCAATTTTACTAATTACTTCGATACGTACGTAAAAGTAATCGGTACAAAAAGGGCATATATGATGAACTTACCGTATATGAATGCTTATTTTTCTAAAGGTATGCCCGTATCTGCTTATTTTCCAAAAATATCTGCTTATTTTCTAAAGGTATAACATTACTTTTTGAAACGATAAAAAGTAGTCTCGCAAAACATCTTATGCCATGGTGGTTTGTCCGTCGGTCGTCAACTTTTCCTTGATAACACTACAGGACACAGTTTTCATTTGACTTTGATGAAACGTGTTCATAAGGTTGCTTGCAACCTGTTGATAATCATTTTTGACTTTTGGGTCAGTGGGTCAAAGGTCAAGGTCACTGTGAGCTCCGTTAGCAATTTCTTGATAACACTCTACATGGCACAATTTTTATTCAACTTTTATCAAACTTGCTCAGTAGGTTCTCTACAATATAGATGACTTTCCTTAAGTTTTATGGGTCAGTGGGTCAAAAGTCAATGTTACAGTGACCCGAACTTGGACAATCATTTCCACTCAATATTTTGAGATCTAATTATCAACAACAG
Source organism: Saxidomus purpurata (assembly GCA_022818135.1). Taxonomy (NCBI): domain Eukaryota; kingdom Metazoa; phylum Mollusca; class Bivalvia; order Venerida; family Veneridae; genus Saxidomus; species Saxidomus purpurata. The sequence continues at coordinate 961,143 of JAFMSR010000011.1, forward strand.
TCTTCAAACTTCACAGGAGGATTGGTATTACTGAGTAGACGTCCCTACTGGGTTTTTTTATCAGTGGATCAAGGTCATCGTGCTTTTCTTGCTAACATTCCAAAATATTTCTCCAAAATTTAGTCAAAACAGTCTAGTCAGTCCAGTAGAGCGATGGTGGTCCTTTTGGGATACGTACGACAAAAGAAAGTGTCATAAAAAGTCTGAATCTCCGGTTCATTTCCGATGTCACCAGTTTGTGACTTGATCTAATTCACTTTTATATTTTACGTTTACACGTATTTTAAAGAAGAAATACGGTGCATTGATCCTGACACGCACTAATAATAGTAGCATACGTCGCAATTATATTGGAAGATAATTGTATTTTAGTAAAATATTGACCAAACTGCATTTTTAAATTATCTACTCTGTCAACAACGAGTCCATTGACGTGTACACGGGCAATATGTATAGGTTATAGGTCTATATTACAGAAATAAACAAATTTATACGAGGGAGCGTTAGCGAACCGATGCAATAAGTTTTTTTTATTTCTGTAATATGGACCTATAACAACAGGTGGCCGGCGCGGGGTTTGGACCCCCATCCCCCAGAGGCCCCTCTACAACCCTGGTACCCCATATACTGATATATTAGAACAAAATAATAAAACAAAACATTTTTTTTTCACTATATACATAATTACAGTAGTATATAGTGAAAACAATTTTTTTTGTTTTTATTATTTTATTTTAATTATCAGTATAGGGGTACCAGGGTTGTAGAGGGGCCTCAGGGGAGATGGGGTCCAAACCCCGCCTATAACCGGCTTACAGTTTTCCCATATACAGACAATATTTGTATTGAAATATATGATTTTAGGGCGGAGCTTAGCTCTGTGATGTCACAGTCTTACTTACAGTTTGCCCTACTTTTCAATCCAATCAAATGTCCCTATTTATTCAAAAAGCTAATTGTATTCTCCATATTGACTCAATATCTCCAATATGAAAATGATTATATCACTTATTTTTCCAATAAGTAGACTGTGACATCAGTGCTAAGCTCCGCCCCCTAAATCCATATATTTCAATACAAATATTGTCTGTATATGGGAACTGTATATGGAAAAACCACCGGTTATAGGTCCATATTACAGAAATAAAAACTTATTGCATCGGTTCGCTAACGCTCCCTCGCTCATAAATTTGTTTATTCCTCCCGTAAAAAGACCTATAACCTATACTTATTGGAAAAATAAGTGAAATAATTATTTTCATATTGGAGATATTGAGTCAATATGGAGAATACAATTAGCTTTTTTGAATGAAATAGAGGCATTGAATTGGATTGGAAAGTAGGGCAAACTGTAAAAACGTTTTAGGTAAGCTCATAAGAATAACAATAACATCTGTAGAAAACTAAATAGGGTCACACAGTCACTGAAATCGGCTGACCTATCAAATCACCTAAATTTGTATATTTTGCAATAACTATGACCTATCATGTCTGTTTATGCACAAATTGCTACATTTCCCTTTACCCAAAGACATTACGTATGAACTATTTTTCTTTACCTTTTAAGGTATTTGTTTGTCATTTTATCAGATTAAATCAGTTAGTTTAGTATATTATACCTACTATGTGTTGATTTTTACCGTGTCGCGTAAATTGATAACTTTGGGTTGTGCAATCAGCGACCTTTTCAATAAAATCTTAATATCCGCTCTTAAAGAAACCAAGCAAAAGCACAACTAGGCCTATTATTTAGTAGTTCTATGCTCATACAGATTGTAGGTGTAATTCTTGGAAAGAAATATTTATTATTTTCTGTTCTGTTGTATGTATAAATATATATGTACTGTTGCAGGAGACTTAAGACAGACCATAAAGCAACACGGAGTTGCATTGTCTCATGGACGGCAAATTGTCATGGTAACGTAAACACGGAGCAACTGTCGGCACCATTTCATAATACACTGGATACCTTGCAAGCACAGCTCAACAAGACCTGTAGCGACTTGCCCGATAAAGGTATGTACCGCATAGATGGTGATATATACCGTTGCTTTTCTGACCCTCTCTGGTATGTTCTTGTCATACCATTTCATAATACACTGGATACCTTGCAAGCACAGCTCAACAAGACCTGTAGCGACTTGCCCGATAAAGGTATGTACCGCATAGATGGTGATATATACCGTTGCTTTTCTGACCCTCTCTGGTATATTCTTGTCATACCCGCTTGTAGTATAAGGAGGCACATTATACATGTATAGTCACCTACTTCACTAACAGCTGTAGAATACATAGTGAGTGGCTACAGTCCGCATTTTCTTCTGTTCCTATAGAAATCTAGAGTAAAACTAAATGCAACGGGTCCTACTTGACAATATCCTCCAAGAACGTCTGACGAAAACAAGTTTGGTGGATTTAGAGTAGAGAACAATTGCGGGGATTTCCGTCGGCCGTCAAAATAACATTACATGGAAACAGGTTATCTATAACTAATTGGAAATTTGAGAGCCAGACTGTAAATTTCTAAGACGCAATTTCCAGAGGAATTAGTAATATATATGCTAGATCGGAGATGAAAACAGAAACCTGAAACCTTCTTATAACATATAAACGCAATTCGACACGATCAAGAATAAATACTTAGATGGAAAGTACAAGTTAATTAAATTACGTTTTACAATTTGAGCGAAATTCTCAGATAGATTGAAAACCATTAGCGCTGACGATATTTTAGCGGATTTTGTACATGATGTCAATTTCTAATACATATATATCGCGCATTGTTAAATCTTAAGTTTCGACATTATGAAATCGTGAAATAAAGATTTCTATTGTAATTGTTTGAAAATATGTAAATAGGATATATGCACACAATTATATTATTACGCAACGCGACGCGAGTATTATTATACCCCGCCGAAGGGATATCAATTCGGCGTTGTCCGTCCGTACGTCCGGGCTGTATCTAAAAAATGGTCGGGACTAAAATGTATTTCAATAAAATATGGTAGAAATGTTCAACAGTATATGGAATAGCGGCACACAAAGTTTCAGTTAGATTTCCCCTAAAACACTAGAGTTATGCCCTTTGAATTTTTATATATATTCTAAAGGAAATTTTAAATCCCTTTTCTATGAAACCAATTGTCAGGATTTTATTTTATGTAGCATATAATAATCATCTACGTGCATTGTTATCAAGACTACACAATTCAGTTCCCTAACAACCGAAAATGTTCCTAAAACTTGGTATGGAGCTTGGGCATGACCGCTTATTAAGGTCAACAGGTCAAAGTCACAGTGACATTTGGGTTTCGATCAGATAAGCGTATAGGACCCTCTATAGTGATTATACGGTTTGCAAGGAACAGTGCATGACCCAAATTGATTTTGAAGTTTGAAGTTCAAGCACCATTTACCGCAGTCAAAATAGCATCATGGGCTAATGACACTTAAAACTTATTAGGGGATGTTCAAGATCTGGTTATATCACAATTTTGCGGTCATTTTTGTCAACAGTAAAGGGAATATGAAATTGTATAATGCCACTTTAAATTAGTAAAATGTGTCAATGTTTATAATGTTTCCGTAACTTACTGATGAATTCCAACGTTAAAATCAGGTTTTTAAAAAGTCTTGCCGGTCAAATGCAATTACCTCTACTGTAGACTTACATTAGCAGACGACACGTGTTTGATAGAACACACTTTACAACGTCTACTTGTTTCATAAGGAACGTTTCTTTGCTCATTTTCTTTGAGACCAATCTGGTTCGTTAGAAAGAGGAATAAGATTGCTTGTCATTCATGATAGAAAAGTTTAATCTTTTATAAATTTACTGAAATTGAGTCATCCAAAATACAGATAATATTATTCTTGGTACTTACACCTTAAAAGGGGCACTCCTTACATCTGAAGGGTTATATTTTCCAAACAAAGATTATGTGTTCAGTGACCGTAAAATGATATTATAAATAAATACAATTTTACAGAACATCATTATACGTAATGGCCTTCTGTTAAAAATAAATAAATTAATAAATCGTTAATCAGTATTTACTCATTAATTGTACAACTTTACACAGATTATGAATGATTTACGGTTCTTCAACATATTTGAACACGCCGATTTTACCAATAATGACTTTTAACTTTAAGATTAAATAATAGTACATGCAAGTTATTTATGCTTTTGAAGTTAATTAATTTGACACCGATTTTAGGGAGTGTCTAATAGTTTCCACTTTGTCGTCCACAGGTAGGTATGTTGATATCCGAATTGTACGGACATATAATATATTTGTATTCAGATAGTCTGTGCATGTGCATGCTTCTTTCCCATTCGAATATTTGTTCTGTGTTATAATTCATTTATCGGACAACTATGCCATTGTCGGTATAATAGCGTTCTGTTGCCCTGGCCAAACGACAAAATGACAAATTACTCCCTTTTTAGCAGGTCGTCCCCGCTACGACAGAATAGCATTTTAGGTTTGTCGTGTTTTTGCCTACGCCGAAATAATAATACCAAAATTACAGAAGGAAAATACGATATCTGTGAACACACTTGAAACGGCGCTGTGTCATTTCAGGGACGACATAACAACAATACAAAACTTTTGGCGGGGACAAAGGGCGACATGATGAAAGTGGCAGAAATTTGCCACCATAGATAGCAATGTTTCAGACTGTCGGCAGTCTCTAGTTTGGCAAAATCGGCCGCCGGGCCGATTTCACTTTACCGCTGCACTCGCGGTAGGGTGTGTATGCAGTTTAGTTGTGTCGCAAACTCGGGCACAAAGTCAGCGTTTCCCTTGGCTGTTTAGGCTTTGATGTTGTTGTTGATGTTCTTGATGGTGTTGTTAAGACTGAGGCAAATCAGAATATGCTTTGCATAGTTGTCTTTCACATAACCTATAAACTACATGTATATAGATAAGTGTTATAAATCGCTTAACTCTGAATAACCAAAGTATATAAAACACCAAATTGGGACCTGAAACGCCTTAAAGGACTCCAATTCAAACATATTATGGGTTAGGCTGATTTTTTATACGCTGTAAACCATATCATATTCGCATTACTAGTGATTATGTTCCGTTTCACATTTTGGAGGCAGTTTTAGTCCGTTAAATAGTGACATTAAAATTTTAAAAAGTGGTTTACAATATTTTCTCTCTGTTAAAACGAATATAAATTCCGTTGTTAGAGACTACATTGACCACAGTGAGGGTAAGTACCTCAACTACCTCGAGGAAAACGTCAACAACTACAACTACAACTTCAACATCTACTACATCAAGCACAACAACAACAACAACAACAAAGCCAACGACCACTATATTTACCACAACCATGCTATCCACTGTGCTAGAAGATACAACAAGGCAAAGTATGACAGAATCTTCGCAAAGTGACGTAACCGAGGAAATCCCCGTGACTGTTAAGTCGTCTGTGCCGACTTTGTCATCAACTGACGGTGAATATTTTTCACAAAAGAATAAATGTAATCATACGAGATACACATGGTGAACAACTGATAACATGTGAAATTGCATGCTGTCGTGCTATAACTATTTTAGCAGTATCTCTTGGATTTGTTATTTGATAGTGATCCGAGTCGTTTTCAGTATGTTTTCTTGTGTGTGTTTCTTGTTTTGTACTTTTTAATGTTTATACCATAATAACTATAAGAAAACGCGAGCTGCCTTCTACGTCTATATAATGTGTCTTGCGAAAGCGTTAAGCAAGCGCAGATTCTTGTGAGCGTTGAGCAAGCGAAGTGTGAGAGCGTTGAGCAAGTGAAGATTCAGTCCAATTGCATTTGCTCTCTTGATTGCATTAGTTCCAGTCAGGTTTACATATCCAGTAACCTTTTTTATACAAAATTGTATTCTAACTCGTTTACAGAGCCGGGTAAACCAAACCATCCGAACAACAACCGACCCGGTCCTTCACGGGAATCAACGACCTCATCCTCAACAACTCTTCACTTCACACCAACTACCGAACCACCAACGTCTACCAGGTATTCTACCGCGTCAACGTTACCAACATCGTCTAGCCTCACTACAAGTGCAGATAACTCTGATCTGGAGGGAGGCAACAATCAAGGTTCAGGCAGTGATAACACTATAATAATTATCTCGTCGGCTGTCGGGGGTTTCCTGTTTCTGTGCGTTATGGTCCTGTGTATCATTATCATGTACAAGAAGAGGCAGCAATCGTAAGTTTAATTATTACTTAGGAGTTGGATGCTCTTTCGGCTCTGAAGATCCAGTAATTTGAATCATAGGTATCTAGCATGTGTACACATACGGAAGTTTTATAAGCTATACACAATATATACAAAGCACAGCAGTTTCAGATTATCCTGAAAAAAACAAATAGAACTGATTTATAATATGATTAATAATAGCTCTGACATTCACGTTATTTGAATATTGAGGAGTTCAGTGGTAATTATAACCTTTCTTTTAAAGTCCCAGGATCACAATTACAAGTAGCTCTCATTTTATCAAGAAAGAGGTCTTACTGACAGAAATGAACTTTATTTTTACCAAAGTATTTTCCTCACTGATATTGCAAAACATAAGACATGCTTTCTGGCAACTCTTTTTTTTGAAGAAACAACTTCAATACGAAAGACAGTCTTATGTATTGTCAACATTGTTTTAGAGTGAATAGAACATGGTTCTATCATTATCCTATCAATAAAGTTATGTTACTATATCAGTAAATTTAAAGTGTTCCTGGGACTTTAAAAAATCAAATTGAGTGTACATAATTTATACACATTAAACGCTACATATGCTTTCCGGTAACGCCTAGTTTTCACTGTGTATTGGCATTGCTATTGTATATCATCTCTGTGGGATTACTGTTCCTTTGAATTTCTGTTATAAATGTTTTATCGCAAGACTTTAGTAATCATAATAAAAATATTCGCAGTAAAAGTGATTTGTAACACATGTATCAGTTTGCTGTGAACTGCTGTAAAATCAGGTTGGTCTATTACCGTATTGGAAGACTTATTGATCGTAAGCTGTGCCACATATTGAACCTTTACTTCCTCTTTTATTCCGTTGCTATAGTAACAGATTTATACATACAATTCTTATATGTATTGTCTGTGAAAGTGAATGTTTATTCTAGATATTCCCTGCATCTTCTCGGAAATAATGCAGCTTGTGTAATTTAATTGTTCACAAGCACCAGTGTTTTACTTTAGCTACTAAAGGTAAATGAATGTAAATGTCCTGGTGACTTAAGGAAAATATCCGTTTAAGCGTTGTTTATTGCCTAATAAACAACGGTTTGGAGTTCTGATACGTAGTAATAAACCACGAAGGTTTATAACTAAGCGGCTAAATGATAACCCGTGGGTTATTAGACGACTGACAACGTGTCATTGCTAAATAGTAAAAGTTTCATTTTCAGCTCTACTGGACAAAGTCCAGCTTACTAAGTAGATTTTCCCTACTGTTTTTGGGGTCAGTGGCTCAAGGCCAAGGTCACCGTGACGTCCAAATGCAAAAGATTTCAACAAAACAATCAAAACAGCCCAGTCAGTCCGAAACTGGCCCTTTTGAGTCAATGTTAACATTTTTGTCCCATTTTAAACTGCTTATAATTAAAGAATCGCGGGCATACATTTTGGCAACAATATATTAGCATGGTTTGCCAGGTTGAGCACATGTTCAGTTGGTAGGCACATCATTTACATTGTACTTGTATCCTCTGTCAGTCTTCAGTAACAAACCACAAGGCCAATGATATCAGGTAAAAGTTCGCTAAAGATCTGGTGATATGTCTTCATAAAACACTTTTCATAGTACTCTTGTACAATTCTAAGATCTGTCTTCTAAGAACCATCCATACATACCAGGTATTTGAAACTTTTGTTATCAAGGAAGTCACGTAAAGATATTAAGTGTATTTATTTTAGAACATTTCTCCTTGCACGCCATGGCTTCAATGGATGTAGCATGTATGTTTACTTAGCAGCCTTGTATTCACTTTCAGGAGTAATGAATCCGCAGGGTCCCTTGAGCCAGACGGAAAACCGAGATTTTTTAACTGGCTGTTCAAGTCTGCAAAGAACACAGGCTCTGTACAGACTGACACAGAAATATATGCAGAAATTGACGAAGCTTTTGTACGTATACACATGTTTAAGGCGTTTTGAGAATGTAAATACATTGTACATTGTACGTTCATGCAGAATTGTCAAAAAAGATAGATCTCTATCATACATATTAACATTTCTTTACTAAACGGTTTCACATGTTATATGCGTCAAAGGTGTCCCGTAAAGTTTCGTTAAGGTCCACAGGGGCTTCGTTAACAATATGGTGTATTTTTTTAACATCAGGACGACATGATATACTTAGAGAATTTTTTATTTTCAGATGGAAGCTGTGTATAAATATGATAAAGAAAAACCAGTTCCAGGCCGAGATCGAATCAGCTCAAATACGCAATTCAACATGTGTTACGAAAGTGGGTTCAATGACGATGACATAATTAAATCAAAAGATAAATTAAATACAAGTGAAAACAAGATTTTACCCATGGAACCTTTGAATCCTCTTGCTTTGATTCGAAAAGACGATGACGCTATTACGTCATTTCAAACTGACCAATCAAAAGTTCAAGAGAAACTATCGAACGGAAAAGTTTTACCGAATAACAAGAAAGGATTTGTTACACGAAGAATGGGATTTACCGATATAAGGCCTAGTTCGTCAGAAGGAGAATATGTTTATATTGAAGCTCAACTAAATGACAATGTATTTGAAGACGAGCCAGATTACGCTGTGCCTACGTTTGCAGAGAGTGAATACGATACCGCCGAGTATGGTCGAAACCCTGAAAGAAACATTTCTCAGGAACCAGAACAGAATTACTATTCCTATCTAGTGTATAAGAACGACCCAAACGTTCAACAAAATGTTAAAGAATATAGGAGAAGCTCGTCTGATGTGGAAACACACGTTTATGAAAACCAAGACACGCTCATGGAATACTGAAACATAGTATCCGGGGCCTTATTGTACAAAGTGCCTTTATTCTCTCAAATGAAACAGTGGTGAGACATCAGTGTAGAAGTTAGAAGTGCATGTGTGTGATATTTTGCACTTATGCCAAATGACTTTGTACAAAGTTATCGTAAAAAAATGTACATTTTGTATATTCCTTTAAAACCACTAAAACCACTATGGTAGGTCTACATGGTATAGTAAGAATGAAACGCGTGTACTACTCGGTATGAAAGTGCTACATGACTTGTTCAAAGATTGTTCAAGGTGAATATTGAGCAGTTAATTGGTTAGACAAACATGCGTTTTAAATGTTTAAATATTACATTGTACTTGGTATTTATTGACTATCATGGATATTTTATCTATTAATTTAATAAGTAACGAATGAACGATGGTGACAATGCGGATTTTTTACCCTCATATTTTCGCATATCTTGTCTGATGATATTATTATCATCAATGTTGCTGTTTATTAATGATGCTGTTATGGATTAAAAAAACATTTTCGGGCTGATAAAATGTTTGAAATCAAAGCACTGAAGGCACTCGAGTTGTTGTAACAGAAGTGTTTCTCATGAGATATGTCTATAGAATAGACGCACGCACGATGTACGCTTTGTATACCAGTATATGTACATAAAACGTCGGTTACTTATTAAAAACAAAAGAACAAACATATTTCTTTTGACATATTTCAAGTTAAGTAAATTTAATAAAACAAACATCATCTGTACAAGTTGTATATAACGTTTAGTACCAAATATAATATTGCAAAACGAGCAAGTTAATTTCGAATTGGTTTACACAAGTACATGTCAAAGAGCCGTCAACATTTTCCCAGCTCGAACTAAGTAAAACAAATAGTTCCAAATTGAATGTTTTTAATAGTCTCCAACCATTTGCAAACACACGACCAGCATTTTTTTTTACAGATGGGGAACTTTTTAAAAAAAAAATTGAAATTGAATATAAGTGACATTTAACATTAAAGCACGAAAATGAGAACCTCGAAAAGAGAAACGAAAAAACTTTAAATACATGCAATACAGTAGTAGACATGCACCTCACTACTAAACCTTTTACACAAAGGTTATTTTTCATGACAAAATTTTCTATATAAAAAGTTATTGTCAGTCGATCTAATGCATCCAAACCAGCTTCAATATTGAAATACAATCATCAAGTTTAAACAGATCTTTGTCTGTAAGTTTTGTACAACCTCCATTCGCCAGCGAATGGTTTTTACAGAAATATACAGTGGATAACTAACATACAGGGCGCATTACCATTGCACCAGAACAAAATGATTTTTACAAGCTCTTTTCCATACTGAATCCTGCAGCATTCACACCAGAGAGAGACTTGCACTAAATGGAGTAATATTCACTATGAGAGTCTCTGTTCTTCAGTAGATCATGGTTTTTACACAAATTTCGAAGAACTTACAGAATTTTCATAATCCATCTGAGTGTGGTCCGGTTCCAAGACAAAATAATGGTGACTTGACTTGACACTTGTATCAGACATGCCCGAATCTCTATTGGAAGCCAGAAGATCTGATCTCTTCATAAGCTCTTTCTCTCCAAGCTTTTCAGAACTCGAGGAGTTTATACGAGGGGTTGTTTCGGGAGACTCGTTGGTGTCTGTATTCTTTTTGCGCCTAGGTTTAGCGACTGGTTGAGCTGGCTCTGGTGACGGGGGTATCTTAGAAGCGCTGAAAGGTGCAAAAGGGTTCGAAGGAAGAACCTTTACGCCATTCTTTTTAGGCGCTGCTTTTGGGGCAGTGCTAGTGTCTGTAGTTGCAGGCACATCTGGGGCGGTATGTTCAGGAGGAGACGACTCTTTCAAGTCTGTATAACGCATTGACGTATTTGCACTTATAGGCTCCTCATAATCGTCTAAACTGTCGTCATGTGATGCATCCTGGGAATCATGCGTCATATAGGCGCTGTCCTCTGTCGTATTTCCGTTTCCGGCAGGTAAGTTTCTAGCAGGTAAAGCAATTCCACGATTGTGTAAGCTCGGATCTGTCACTGAAGTTGAGCTGTAAAACAAGTTCTTGTTCTTATCAGATCCGGCATTTGCTGCCAGTATTGGTCCATAGCTAAGCTGACCACGAGTGGTAGCGACTGGAACACTTCCTGCACGTCGTGTGGGAGGTGGTGTATAGGACCCCGAGTCATCATCGCTGACGGGATTTAAATATCCCATATGTGACAGTGAGCCAGGAACAGGTGGCTTATACCCTGGATTTACCTGAAATATGTTAAATAGTTGTAAAGAGTTTTGTTGTGTACTACATACAACTTACTCAGTATATAACGACTCCGGATACAGCGAAACTCCGGATATAAGGAATCAATTTTCTCTGCCCGAGTTTTTTTCTTTCTTCATTTTACATTAAAATAATATATAGATATAACGAACTCCGGATATATGGAACACATTTAAATGAGCCAACTGTGTTCGTTATAAATGAAGTTTACTGTATTAAGAAATCAAGGGTACGTAGTTACCGGTAATTTCCTTAGGGTCACTTATACAACAAATGTATAATTTTACTTAATGTTAACAGAGAATAATGTTATTTACTAACCTATTTTAAGATAATGTGCATACTCTTATGACTACACTGCCAAATTAGAAAAGAAAAAGAAGTTCTTTATGCATGTATCATTCTGCCTTACCATTGCCTCATCAATTTCGGCATATATTGTCGACTCTTGTCTAGTGACAGGTGGTTTGTTGTTGTTTTCGCCACGTGGTCGTTCTGTAGAGAACACGTTAGGCCTTTTCTGGAAGAACATACCAGCACTATCTGCCGAGCCGTTTGAGCCGTTACTGAAAATACATTAACAATGACATTAGTTACTGACTTGTAATAAGTCGATGACGTTATGGCACATGCATCCTACGCAAAAAGTAAAACAATATTTTCTGGCACCTGGTAATGCGTTTAAGATAAATTAAATTCCTGTGCTAGTGACAGTTTACTGACAGAGATAACTGTTAGTGGCAGAACTGTATGACCTTACCGTCACGTACTTTTAAACACGTAATAAGAAATGAACTATGTTATTCATTTCGTAAGGTTTCAGTTTTTCCAATTGATTAAGTGCATCAGAATTGTCATGCCAAGTAGCCATACTTCACAAAACATTTCGTCTAGATTAAAGTTAATTTACTTGTTCGAAATGTTAATATTGCAATATGATCAATTAAGATGTATAAAACACAACAAATGCTTTGAAAAAAGTGCAAGACATAACTTATACAATGTTACTTCATTCATAAGCCTCATAAAATAAGTTGATTATCAATGTTTGACAAGGACAATCAAATTCATTTACACTTTATTCAATAGCGATAAAGCTGGAAGACAGATTAAAGCGGCACTCCCTATATCAAGCAGATTATATTCTCGAAACATAGATTATGTGTTCAATGAACGTAAAATAATAAATAAATTACAATTTCAAAGAAGAACCTATGGCGAAAAATGCCTCATTTTACTATCACAATCAATCGATATAGCGGCTTTCTGTAATAAATCGCATCCACCCATTAATTGTACAACAACAACTCTACATAGAGTATTGAATGGTTTACGGTACTGCAGTGTAATTTAAACGCTGATTTTATCGATAATTACTGGGAATGCATAGCTGAAACCTATAGATTAAGTTATAATACTTATAAAGATTCTATTATTTATGTTTTGGAGGTTATTTAATTTGACATCAGTTATAGGGTATGTCCCTTTAAATCTGTTAGTTACATTTGCCATTATTAATTTCGATAAGAGTATAAATCATTACTTAAGGTATGTCTTAAAACTTTGATGATCACTTTATCACTTTCATTTTTCTGTAATTAACTATCTATCGTACAAGAAGAGCTCTTGAACGTTGACTATACTAACAGGCATAACATAACTGATGTTTGTAAATGAAGTGGTTCAAAATAAAAATCAACAAAATAACGTAAAAATTGAAACTAACTTGTCACGTCTATTTTTACACCAAAGTATTACTGCAACGAGAAGAACCAGACCAAGAACAATCCCTCCTGTTATTGCACCTGCAATAATAGCACCGGAACCGGAAGTAACGTTATTGTCGCCACCGATGGTATGATCATGAGTGTGTCCGCTGTGATCATGTGGAGTAACGCGGGGTAATGTGTCGGTCCAAGCTGGAACAATAGCTGTTGGTTCGAGCGAATGGGTTCTCGTCGCTATGTTGAGGGATGAATCTAGATAAGCAAAACAAAAAAGCAACATAGTAACAGTTAGTGCAGTGTACGAAAAGTCGCAAACGACCAAGTTGACTAGAAATATGATATAAGTGTGCTTTCTCCAGTTTTGCTTTTGTCTTTTTACATTGACAGAAGATGCCAACTTACAACAAAGTTTTTCTTTTAGGATCTTACCATCGATGTAACCAGCAGACTGAAAACAGAGGAGTGACGTCTGCCATGATATCCGCAACAGCAGCTTAGAGTAAGGATCGATGTTAAGTTACATGGTATAGTAACGTCCCGCTATTAAGACTGCCTTCGATATTAAGACCAAATATTTCGGAACAATATGGCCAATTTCAAAGAAGAATAATAAGACCTATTCAGCAATAAAGGAACTTTACTGTAGCTTCAAGAACTTGTCAATGTCTTTTGAAATTTACGTCATACTTTGCTAACAAATATGACTGTTTCGTTCTTCTACATGTATCGAACATGAATCTAGAATTGCATTATCGTGAACAAAAATTAAGGTCGTCAAATTTTCTCTTACTCTAAGTGGTTGGTGCGGGGAAACATGGCGTATGTCACTCATTTTTCTTCTACCGGGTACTTCGAGTTTAAGATCGGGGGAAAATAAGATATCACAATTTATTAGTAGGGTAAAAACACCAAAAAAAAAAAACCAGGAAAAAACACAACTTTGATCGCGAAGTCCTGCAGACTGGAATGGAAACCCTACTCACTGAATGTAAAGGTAAAAATGTTTCATTATGTAAAATTGAACTTCTTGTTAATCATTCGTCTCAGTTTAATGTTTACCATTCTGTTAATGTGTACAACGTACAAACGACAATTAATCTAATTGCAAGTGCCCGCAGCAACAGTAGCCTTCTTTTTCGTTGATTTATAAATGTCATTAAAACACCTGCTGTGTTCATAAAAACTAGTTTATTAGAATATTTTTCACCAACAGAATATCAAATCCGCCTACGGTCCGTTTTTGGTATAAATTTGTGTCATTAATAACTCTGAACTGTGATGGAGGACTGTTTGCCGGACATTACCTGTGTTTCGTGGACTGGTTGTAGTTGTAGTTGTTGTAGTATTTATGGCACCTCTTCTGCAATGTTTGTAAAACTGGTTGTACAGTCTGTCTACTCGGTTGTCGAAACGCCTTTGTAAGATTACCCTGTCGGGGCCTCCACAACGTGACAGGGACCTCTGCACACAGATCTTGTCTCTCTTAAGCTCTGAACTTACCCTCCTGGAAAAAATCAGATTTCTTAGACTGGTTTATATGGAAGTATTTTAGTATAATTTACCAGTTATAATTTCTTTTAGGTAATTGAATTGATTTCTTTAATTTACTAAGAAATACACATTGATTACCTTTCTAAGACTCGATGAATAAATAACAAGAGCTGTCCCTCGTAAGTGACGAATGCCCCCAAAAAAGGTATCTCACAGTCTGTGTCCTCTCAATGTGCTCAACAATTGTGAAATGTAATCCTTCAATATATGACAGAATTACCATGCATACAGGACTCCATTACTTTTAAACTCTAAGTGTGACCTTGACCTTTGAGGTAGGGACGTGGGTCTTGCACCCGACACGTCAACTTGATGTGCTGAACATCTGTGCTAAATCCTTCAATTCTTGGCAAAGTTACAGTCCGAACATATCAAGATCCCATTACCTTTAAACTCTAAGTGTGAACTTGACCTATGAGGTAGGGACTTGGGTCTTGCACGCGACACGTCGTCTTGATGTGCTGAACATCTAGGCCAAATTATTTTAAAATCCTTCAATGCATGGCGAAGTTACAGTCCGGACATGAATGAGTGCATATATCACCTTAAAACTCTTAAGTGTGACCTTGACCTTTGAGGTATGGACGTGGGGTCTTGCACGCAACACTTTGTCTTGATGTGCTGAACATTGGTACCAAGATATTTTAAAATCATTCAATGCATTGCAAAGTTACAGCCCGGACACGAAAAAATGTAAGGACGGTCACACGGACACACGGTGCGATTTTAATATGCCCACCTTTGGGGGCATAAAAAGGAGTTGAAGACAACTGTTCTGTAGCGATCATGTTCTCATCACCAATGATCAGTCCGGATGAGATAATGGTGTGAATGTTTCCATTATATGATAAACGTGTATGTATGTACCTGCATGCTGACATAAGAGAGAACGAATCAACAGGTGTATTGTCCAGTTCATCTACCACACCCTTCACATCGTCAAAGCACCTGCTTGCCGAGTTACAACACGCCCTGTCTCTGCCCCGTATATCTGAAAAAAGGTATGAGTAGAGTACATCGGGAAAGAGCACGTGGTCAGATGCTTGATTATAATGAGAGAAAACTGAAAACAACAACTCTTCAAATTTGAAGCAAATAAAGATAAACAATAGCATTATAGTATTTTTTAATTAAAACAATACACATTTAGACTCATCCATTTTAATTACAAGATTATGACAAGTCGTTGTCTTTGGAAGAACATATTGTTCCAGGTTTATTTTATGTGGCATTTGTGTGTAATTGCCATTGGATACCTTAAGTTATTGTCATTCAGTTCTTCCAAATACATACGGTTTGTCTTTATCGGACAAACTCAAGCTGACTTATATTACATTTAAAACCAGCCAATGAAACCATGCTATAACTTAGTGCATTTTATATTCAATTTAAAACTTGCTCTGTAAGTAGAAAGCCCACGCAGCTTTTTTCCTGAATTCTAAATGGTGATACACGAAAACTAAGCTTTAACTTGCTAAGCGAATCAGCATTCAAATGCATATACACGTATTTGAGTCTTAATGTAACGAATGCAACAACTTGCTAGAGAAGCGGATCTACAAGTTTGTACAAAGTAATGGCATTTTAAATTCAAAATTACATGTAACGGCGAATACGCTGGAAATAAAGTCATGACACGGCTGCAACATTCAACTCAGAGGTCTTGCTGTGTACCGTGGTCCTGTTTTTTTACCTACATGTACTTAAAAAGGTGCAAAATGTGTGGGTATTATTCAGCGTCCTCTCTCGTGCATGTTTTTAAATCACACATTTTATATCATCATTGACCTACATTTTGTGGCTAGATCATGTATTATACACATTTGTGTATTTAATTTACGGAAGTGTTCGTTTTGCTCCAGGCAGTGACCAAATGATTTGACAACAGAACAACCAATGAAAACATCGATCCAAAATGTGTGAAAAATCAGCTATAGATTGCAACAGATTTTGCAATAAATCCATTTTAGTATCGACATAGGGGTTATTTCTTAAAATGTAAAAAACTGACACATGTTTCAAAGATACAAGGTGATTCTATAGATCGCAATTATAGTTATCATGTTCATAAGAATGATTATACTCCTATTTGATCACCACCAAATAAAATTACAGCTCATCCTTTAAACTGAACTTTTCAACCTATCTTCAAACGGAGTCAATAACTTCTACATGTAATCATTTTAAACGAAAACGTACCGTAGAAAGAAAGGGTAACACATTCATTGAATTAGTCTAATGAGCTTATGCAATACTTCAGGAAAATATACCGAAACCTTATTGCAAATTATTACTAACTCTTCGATGAAATTTGAAAATTTACAGCATGCAGACGATATATATTATGTCCCAACTTCTAATAAAGGACATTTACTACTAAAAATACATGTACATGTTAAACAAGAGTGAATTACTTTTTTTACCCTTTCCGCATGTCCCTTGGATAAGGTCTACATTTCTGCCAACTATTTCTAACATTATGTCAATTTCTGTTGGAAATCGAGGAAAATCGTTCCTCTCAAGTCTTATGTTTAGATTTTCTGTAGTGTTGTCTCCACTACTTTTATCCCCTGTGTTTGATATATTTTCATCAATATTCTCTGCACTATTTCCCTTTGGTTTCTTTTTGTTTATATTTTTGTTATTGTTTTTATCGTTCTTCTTATTTTTGTTATTTTTGTCACCGCCCTTTTTCTTCTCTGTATTTTTGTTTATATTTCCGTTACCAACTTCTGCATTCTTTTTCTTTCTGTCCTTGTTGTTTCCTTCCAGTTTGTTTATTTCTTTTTTATTTCCTTTCCTTGCCAAAGCAACGGATTCCATTGTTGAACCTTACTTTTGTGGAGATATAATAATTCTTTTATATCAAAAACTGAAGATAGTTATTTGTCCCTGTGAAAAAGTATTGACAAATAATATCCATTGGTCGTACGTTTCTCTTTTCACCTGACGTAACCAGTAAGTCCAAGTTATCCAATAATTTTTCAAAACGCATTTAGTGATTTGACTTTACAATTTTCAAAGTTTAAAATCAAATCTGTCTTTTTCGTCACCTTATTAAAAACTGATTTCAATTTGTGTATTTAATAAGTGAATGAGGTTTGGCTACGCCGACGGGACGTAATCTGTGGCCAGTGGCGATGGACATTTGACATTGAGTTATAGCGATGAATTTCCTCCTGTCATAAAGATATGATGGTGGGTTTTATATTTATCGATTATGACATAAATTTCGACAAAAACGTCAATGAACAGTATGATGCTTCACAGTTATGAGTAGAAATAATCATGAGGCATGCATTTATGTAGTCTAAAGTTAACTAACCGTTGTAGGACCGTAACCCCGGCTCAACCAGTTTCAAGCCTGTTTTCATTTGTTGGATTCGATTGTATTTGTCTCCATGCTCCTTATTTGTTTTTCAAGTCAGACAAGACGGCTATCAGATAAACATTGAATATTTTAATGTCTTTTAAGACACAGGACCAAAGATATCGTAAAAGACCCAAAACCAAACATATCGTAAAAGACCCAGGACCAAAGATATGTCGTAAAAGACCGGGGACCAAAATTATCCTAAAAGGCACAGGATCAAAGATATCGAAAAAGAACCAAGACTAAACATATCGTTAAAGACACATGACCAAACATATCGTAAAAGACACATGACCAAACATATCGTAAAAGACACATGGACAAACATATCGAAAAAGACCCAAGACCAAACATATCGAAAGACACACCAAGCATATCGTAAAAGAAACATGACCAAACCTATCGTAAAAGACCCAAACATATCGTAAAAGACCGGGGACCAAACCTATCATAAAAGACACATGACCAAACATATCGTAAAAGACACAGTACCAAACATATCGTGAAATCCCTCAAAGTTAAAAATACATGACTGAACAATGTATAGTTTTTGTCGCCGCACTTAAGTGCGGTGGACTGTCTGGAATGGGTTTTTTTGTACATGGATGGGCACGTGACTTTATTTTTTTTTCCAAGATTATTCGATGCAAGATAATTTTACCCACTGACAATAAAGTTTTACAGAAAAAGTATTTGTAATATTTTTTCATTGTTTTATTTTATTTACGTGTATTTATTTTATTTGTTATAATATGTATATTATACATGCGTACCTATAGATATTCTGTCAAACATAAAGCCTTAATTCAACCATAAAATATCATGTCATGAAAGAAAAAAAATCCGTATTGTATGTACGTGCAATCCGCACAGTGCCATTATGTGTAAGAGTGAGTCCAACTGGACCAAATAAGATTTATGCATATATAACGTCGGTTGTGATTGGTTTATACGATAATGTCAATAAAATGACGTCGCTCACAACGCCTGTTTGCGTGGATTAGAGTTTGTTTAATTCAGTTTATTCGCACAGGTATCAAATAGGCAGGTTATTAGTATAACAATGTGATCCAGATGCAGGATTTGCTCTCGTCGCGAATGTTGAGTACGAGTATGATCCGACGCACGACTCAAGCGAATCCGGCATTCTGGATCACATTGTTACACTAATAACCCGCCTATTATACCAATTATATTATAATAAAATAAGTTATTATGTTTTCATTCTTTAAACTTTCCTCCAACTATTTCTTTCACTTCATTAAGTATACACGCCTGAATACTTTTAATTCTGTTACACATTGGCCTAGGCGAATGATTTTAGAATGGCCTCCAATCTCCTGTATTAATTCTGGTCACCAGTCTATCTGGGCCGTTTTATGACAGACTGTTTATAGCAGCCAGTCGGTATTCTCCGGAAATAGCATATGTTTTCTTAAAACACTAAATCTTTTTCCATAGACTTACTGTGTAACATTTAAGCACGGTCCGCATTCCAAAACATTCGTTGAGCAATTGCACCCCAACAAATCTGTAGAACCATCTTAGTCACATCCAAAAATGCCCTTTTTAAATAAATAATGTGTTACTTTATAGCCGAAAATTGCACCAGTAGGACATCACCCCCTCGTCTGTAAGATTTTTGTTTACATTCTGTCAAAAAAATCAATATATTCAGCTTGCCATAGGACACTGTTATATGAATAAGAAAATTCACAAACTATTTTTTTGTTATGCTCAACCATAGTACTTTCGATTTGAATTCTTAAAAACTGTAATACTACAAATCATTTTGGACCAATCAGAGACCACAGATATCTAAGAGGTCCGCAAGTTCCCTACAGAAATTGGCTGGTTCTAAGTCCCGCCGATTTAGTGAAGTCATACCAAAAAGGTATATCGGTTTTCAAGTTTCTATTTTAGACATTCCTCCAACAATAATAATATGATGTTTCTACAGGCTTTGACCGAAAGGAACATGTCATACTTAGGTATATGTTGGATTTCATTTGAAAGGTCCGAACGAAGTTGCTGTCTGTAGATACAAATTCCTTGTTATGGTCGTACTTCTAAATTTCATGTGTTTACTCAATTTATTGTCATCCCTTCTGTCTATATTACAATATACATTTGTATTGACATAACTGCACATGTTACCAGAATGTAAAACAATACATTCTGCTGTATACATGTGTCAATTTCCGTACGAGCCCCGCGGCTAGAATATTTGCATGAGGCAAATACGACAGCTCACGTCAGATTTACGACTTTCACCAACAGTCATAATGTATTTTCACACTGACGTAAATGGTAGACAACATTTTTAGCCAGCGTATCGCTATGAGAAGAATTTGGCTGATATTTCATATCTAAAACAGCCATATTTTAGCCTGATACAATGTGTAGTTATGTTTGGTATGAACTAGACTGAAATACGTCAAGACATTTTAAACCATGTTACTAAATTCCTGTAGCTCCCAAAAAGTAGATGATCAAAGCCTTGCTCAGCCTAAATCTGGGCCGAACATATTCTGCTTGAATAATGTATATGTAGTATTTACCTGGTGGCGAGTAACACCAATCAGCCGTGGAAAATATTAACAACTAAAGTTAAACTGCACACCCCCCCAGTCTATAATTAAATGTAAAAAGGTAAAACATATGTTGATGTTTAAGCGTCGTGGTGTAATGAGTTTTAACAACACCAGCCAATACGGCAACACAGTCAGCTAATGTCGAGTTTAAAATTTGTAAAAGGTACAAAACATGTTGTAAGCTTCTGAGTTAAGCCAATACGGAAACTGCTCGCATATCGGAGCGATTTGTAAAATGTACCAAAACATTTGTCTCAGTCTATCTTTGCAAGGCTGAGTCAGCCTTCTCTGGCTAAATGTCCAATCTATCTCAGTCTATCTTTGCAAGGCTGAGTCAGTCTTCTCTGGCTCTTGGCAAAAGTCTTATGTCTCATTCTATCTGTATCATGCAAAGAACCATTGATATTCATGATAAAAGTAGAGTCAAATAGCTGGGAGTGAGTATCGGTCATACTTCGAGTTTTCATTATAATGGCTAGCTATTTTGAAAGCGATTTTGATATTAGAAAGATTAGTTCCTAATTAGCCATACAAAAAATTTGTTTATATTGTCCATTGTACAGAGCCCTCTAATGTTTGGTTTCCTAGTTTTACTCAAGACCTAAAAATATAAACTGCAGGTTACCCTGAATAAACTGTTAACATTTGCTCTGAACCCTGAACCACGGACTCATATAGTTAAGAATCATAATTCTCCGCTGAACTGGTTATCTGTAGCATACAGAGTGGGTCAGATTACTCTTTATCATGTTTTTAACTCACACACGCCCCTCCCATAACGGTCACAAATGGGTGAACAATTCTGCGTGTTCCAAATTAGATTAAAGAGGTCCTTTTTTACTGATAATTGTCGTTATAGTATTTAAAATGTTAAAGGTTTTGGTCAAAAGTCATTTGCATACCGAGGCTGTTCTTTAGGGAATAACTTTCCACAAGGTATCTGATATATATAAAAAAATCTACACGTATTATGGAACACTTGTTGACAGCAAGTTAAGGTAAGTACTGAAATTGATTATATTAACAATCTTTTAATTTATTCTGTGATATTTAAGTTTAAGTAATACTTCAGTGTCTTCCTATGTCAAAGTTCAATCTTTGTTGTGTTTCATGGTCGTATATATGTGTATTTTTTAGCATGGCATGATTAGATAGCTTTAAAGATGTATGATTTTGATATATTAAATATTTTATTGTGCTCTGTGCAAATGTACATTGTTCACTGAATAAAACCTGTCTATCTATATATCTGTCGATCAAATAATGTTATATTACCCGTTATGACACAGTGATGCTCAATCTTCAAACCAAGCTGCATACAAACGTAAAAATTTACAAGTTGAAATCACTAATTTGTTAACCTTATAATTTGTTTTAATGTAGAACGTAGAAATCATTTAAAACACGAATTTAGTACAATTTATATGAAAATTTTACGACATAATTCAAAAAGGATTCTATCAATGCAAAAGAGCAATGAAATATGAAAATAATTTATCACATAAACATATGTAATTACATGTTTATTTATTATTTCATTCAATAGCTCCTCTTTTTTTTCATAAACAATATTATATATAATACTTCAACTTACCAGTACAAATGGTGCTCATGTCAACTTCAAAGGAATCCGTCTCATTTGTTGGCGTTGTTCCTGCAGGTGTGACTGCAGACGTCGGTGGTGTTAATCCGAAAGGTCCAACCGAAAATCCATTCGTAAACATTTTAGTAGCTAGAGATCGCGCTAAAAACTCCTCCAACGCGTCATTTTGGTCACTGTTCGCTCGCTTTGATATATGACCCGTCTTCATGAGTAGCCGGATTAATCTGTTTAACCTTCTCTGTGTTCTTTTTAGTATCGTCCTCTGTATGGATTTAGCGCTCGCCCTTTCCATTTCAGAATTCCGCCATGATTATATATTATTGTGTAATTGAACTGTTTATTTTAAAGTCAATTAGTGCGTTTGTACAGTCACAAAACTTAATAATAAAAGCATCAAATTTCTATCAAATATGATCTGAGGCTTAACGATGCCAATTAATTAAAAAAAACATCAAATAGAGGTAAACTTATTACACTTCTTCTGAAAAAGAACAGTTAACAGGTTTTAAACGAAACGATAACAATGTTGTGAGTCAGCCATTTATCTTAATCCAACGAGTCTTTACTATTAGTTTTCTATTATATTACAAACAAAAATACTGATAATAAATTCACTTATCAACGGAAAGTGTGTATGGTATTTCAAACGAAGAACAGTTAGTTGAGCACAGTGATGTAACCGAATTCCTATGTCAATTTCTCATCGTTCAATATTAATGACTCTGAAATACCATAGAGGATGACTTCAACTGTCAATGTTGATATCCAAATATTGTCACTTAAGAAAACATGTTATTTTTTCATACATATACAATGTATAAACATCACAAATTCTTACACAATTGAACAGTAACTATTTACTGATAAGCATGTGTCGGCTTCCTTCCTAAATTCTGAATCACGCGGTCCACTTCATACCTCTATAGATACTTTATCTTAACTTAAACCACAACTATTGTGCACTTTAAAGAAAACAAATTACAAAATAACTTACATGAACGTTTAGTAATTTAACTAAAACAAAGCTGTTGCGACATTGTCCCACGAATTGATGTGAAAATTCAGCTTGCAATATCAATCATCTCTGACAACTACTTAGTCATTTGCAGTGGTGTAAAACAAAGGGCGGCTTTATTACCTTAACCATTGTCATCAATTGTAACAACACATAGAAACACATATAACTGCGTAACCTGGTGGTAGTTTGGTTGTATTTGAACCATTGTATATAACATTTTAAATGTATTACATGAAAAGGTACATATATCCAATACAAGTATAAGTATTTTATAGTACATAGACGCAGAATGTTATGTTTATACTAAATTACTTTTTATGGTGATAAAGCCTTCCTTCTGCTTATAGTCTGAGAGTAGTATTGCAGCGTGAGAGGCACTGCTGCAGTAGTTGGTATACTAAAGGTTGCAGAAGTTTGACTTATCGACGGGTTGTTTTTGCAATTTCACTGTTCAGGCTTCAGGTTGGTTACTAAGTAGAATGGCCTCAGTGTCGTATACCATATAAGCGCAATGGCCTTTGTAGGATGGTGTTCCTTACCTTAGCACCGAAGCTTCACAAGCTCAGTACTAATCATGGTCTAAGCATCATGAACCCAGCATGCTGATATAAGTATTATGAGCTTAAGTTCATTGCCTCAGTTTAGTCTGAGCAGCATGATTTCAATTTTAAATATGAACTCTGAATTATTTTCAAGTTATTTTATGTTATCTATTCTCGGCTGCGAAACATGTTCTCACAAAGTACATTAATCGTCATAGGGACACCTCCCAACTGGAGTCAAACTCGAAAAGTGACAGATATAGAGGTAATGTGAAATCAAGTGTATTGCTTACGGATTCTAATATCATGACACCAGTGGGATCGAACCCTAGACCCTCAAAGTCTAAGGAGAACGCGTTACTACTGTACAAAGATGGTTTTATTATCATTATGGCCCCATAACCTTTATCTTGATCTACAGGATTTATTAGATTGTATATCAAATCCCCGAGTATTATATACGACCTTAATATCATGACCACATAATATCATAGGTACAACCAATCTTCATCAAATATACAAACTTAGTACATGTATATACAACTAAGATTACTTTACAATGACAAAATGATCTTCTTTTTCGGTTTGTTGCATTATACAATGTACAAGTTTTGGGAAAACTTGGGATTTTTTGTGAGTTGCATTATTCTGAATGACCACCATGACAGAGGCATTAATTGGCTGAAGTAAATCACATGACGTCATCAATTGTCATTGGCGGACATTTGATATATTAATTACAGTTTGTATTTTGACCCATTGATCGTGTCAACAAAAACTATCAATCAAATATATGTCTGAATTTATTGTTTGCTCTAGGTAATTTCCCTCATTTTTTGTTTGTTGTCTTGTTCTGAGTACTAAGCATTTTTATTATTGCTTTATTTTATTATTTTTAAGCATACATTGTATTAAAAATCATAATGATAATAATAAAAAAATAATGTGATACGTTCTTTAAAATAAAAGAAGGTAACACGTAAGTCCGTAAAAGCACATTTTATCTTTCTTGAAGGCATCATGCCTAGAAACATTGTATTATACCGGTACATACGCTAGCCAATGCTCAATGCCGTAGAGGTTGCGGGCCCGAACAACACCAAGGTTACGACCATACTCAAAAGTATGATCTCCAGTACTGTTTTCCAGAAACCTGGACTAACGTGATTCGTTATTTCTTTTTTACAATCAAGTTTATAATAAATACTTAGTATAAAACTTACACATTTTGTATTCATAAGTCGGCACGCGCTCATTTGGTGCTGCGAAACGTTATTCCAATAATTTGCAGATTATGAACGGTCCTTATTACGAAAAATGTTGTCTACAACACCGTCCAGACAAACGTAATTTCTTCTCAATAATGTATAATATCTCTTAAAGTCCAGGGTATACATTTACAAGTAGATAGTCTATTTTATCAATAAAGAAGTCTTACTGACAGAAATTCCTTTATCTTCCTCGGGCCAATCCTAAAACATTGTATCCATAATATTTGATTAATGTAATAGGCTTGGGGTGGAAAACATTGCCATGCATTAGAAGCATAGCAAAGCTATTTGGTGCTGCTTTGCTTTATTTTGAATTAATAACAACGGCTTTTACTGACAAATCTTACTCGAAGAAACGTCCCAGAAAATGCCCTCTTCTTATTCAAAGTCCGTAGGAACATATTTGACGTCTTTGGATTACGTTTTACAATGTTGTAACATTTTAGTCACTAAAGATGTTCGCATATTGATATTGGAATATTACCATAATCTGAAAGAAACATTTCCTAGCATTTTGCTCTGAATGCCGATGAGTACATATTATGACATTTCATTCAAACCATTTCTATAAATGACATTGAAATCATAAAAAGCCTATTTTGTTTCAAGACGAACTCTATATATCAATTGTATAGAACCAACGATATCCTTGATTCAAAGCCTAGAAACAAGTAGAATGTTCAGTATATGAATCATTTGTAAGCATATAACGGAATATAGAGAAAAAACAATTGTGAATATTAAAAAACTGAAGCAGTCTTAACGTAAACTGTGCAATGAATACATGTTACAAAGACAATTTACCGACACAACATAAACTTATTTAAAGAACGTTGAAGTTCTAGAAGCAGCAAAAAAAGTCCTCTCAGAGCAACTGTAAATATTTATGAAACTGAACTTGTGAGAAAAACAGTGAGCATACTTAACTGTCTAAATGCTACGAAATGTTTCTTTAACTTTAGTAAAACTATATTTAGCATCAAAGACACTACACAAATACATGCTAAGGACTTTCAGTTTGAGCATCTGGCGAGTTTGTTTCAGGATGAGTTATATTTCGATTTGTTTCCGTACCATTAGATGGTCTGAAAAAGACGTTAGAAAATGGTAACATATAATCGAAATGGAATATTGGTAACAGTCAAGTCAAGTTTAAAGAGGATTTCCATATAATACGTTTCTGATAGTAGATGGATAAAACTAGAAATGAACCAAGCTTCCTTCTGTTGAAAGCATGGAAATGTTAATGTCTAATTAAAGCTATTAGAACTGCTCTAACCGCTCTCTCTGGTAACCACAAGGCTGGTGCAGGCTTCCACAAGGCTGGTGCAGGCTTAAACCTGTAGATGGCATTGTTTTAGAAAAGGGATACTTGATTTGTGGTAAAATGAGAACTGGGGTTAATTGTTCTCATTCAACGATTTGTTCCATAAGTCCTGTTTCACTCTCTTGTATGGCAAGCCATTTTACTTTTTTTTTCTAAAAAGAGATACCTCATATTTCAAAGATCTTTCTTTTGAATAGAAATATCTCTTTCACGCTGAAAAATACCTTTGCAACACAGAAAGATATGCCCTACGCTCTAAGAGATACATATCTCTTATACCTAAATAAAGACATCTCTGGAATTAAAAGAGATATCTCTTAAAATATGTAATTCTTTAAAAATATATTTATTAGAGATATCTTTCAAAACAACTTTCCTGTCCTTTGAAAATAGCGGAAATAGATTCGCATTTAGCCACTAATCAGGAACATTTAATGTTCACCCCAAAATACAAAATCTGAATAAATATTTTCTTTTTCAATTAACGTTTTGTTCAACAGTGCTTCTTAAATCAATGTACCTTAAATGTTATCCCTTGCGCCCTACCAGCAGGGGCTTGATTCGAAAGTTTTTAGTTTCCGCTTTTATTCACTCGCGTGAGAGAGCAATTAAATGATCAAAAATATTAAAAATGTATAGTATATCTTTCAAATTTGCAGAGATATTTTTATAAAATAAAAAGACATCTTTCTAATGAAAGTTGCTTAAACAGATATCTTTTCCCCCCAGACATATCGTGTAATGTAGGAGTGACATCTCTGTACGGTAAAGATACGTCTCTACCACATTATGAGCTATCTCTTTAGTATTGGGAGATGTATTTCAAATCAAGAGAGATATCTCGATCAAAAGAAAGCTATCTCATAATTTACAGAGATATCTCTGAATTTAAGATATATCTCACTTGTTTTATGAGATCTCTCTATGAAATCAGAGATATATCTCCTTTTTGAGTAGATAGTGAATTTGCTTGCCATTTATCTGTCATTAGAGCATGTTGAAAGGGCAGTATCTATTAGTAATGACTAATGGATAGTGGTTTAAACGCATTTCGTATGTCAGTCATATATTGGCATTTGTAGATTAGCTTAAAATGAGGGCATACACTCAGAAAAGTTTCGTTGCTAAATTAACGATGGTTACAAGTATACTTTTTTCGTCAAATCAATGCCGAATAATTTTTCTTCATAATTATGACAATAGAAACGTTTGGTAAACTGTAGGGTTAACACAGATAAGACTAGTAAAAGAATCAACATAAGTAATTTCGAAATGAACCCCTGTGTGTTTCATGATTTGGACTGATCATGATCTATCGATCTTACAAGATCGATTTCAAATTGGTGTCATCGTTCAGTTAAGGTATTTGACCTCAGTAAACCGGCTGATGAATAACACTTCTGAGAATGTACATCTCAGTTTTTTTAACCTGCACTTACCTCTTGTAGCAGGTGGATAATTTCAATTTACAACAGTTTTCGGTATCATTTTGTGTATACTATATTTTTGGATAGTTTATTGTGTTAATAAGAAATCATCAAAATAAAAATGTAAGTAATGCATTTAATTAAAATATGCATCTTGCGTAATATGCACGTGATTCAGTTATACTAACTGAGTGGCGTATTTTTTTGTCCGATCAAATAATAACTTCGTAAATTCATTTGATCATAATGTATATGGGCACAATGAGCCGGGCCCAAATCGATACTCAGCCTGATCAGCCAGGTCACTCCATAATTACGATCCTTGAGTTGTCAAAGTTTGACCAAATTGACAGTGTCCACTTTCCAAATAGAGCACCTGTTATCCGAACTCCACCATGTTGATAGGGCAATATTTTTTAATTATCTCCCTTTACCTTATATAATTTTACAAAGTTCCCCACACCCATCACTTTGAAAGAATCAGTAAATGTACTGTTGATGTTTATATTTCTTTCACTAGTACTGTTAAATTGTGTTACCTATTCTTGTTTATAAGTAATATTTGTTACATGTCTGTTGTTACAAATGTAGCCTGACGACGGCATAAAAGAATTGAATTGAAATTGGCTTCAATGGATTTACTTCAACTTTAAAGTCATAACACGGAGTGCAGTGTGCAAGACACATAACAATAATTAGCTCCCTTTTTCATGCCAGGGAATGCCCTAAGTGAGAATAGAGATCGACTTCAACAAAGAGTAGCCTTTTTTTCATAATTCCATAACATAAAATTTATTTAAAGTATAATAAGTAATAGTAATAGTATTTCTCATTGTTATTCTAATGAAGTACAGATATACGGTCATGTTCTGGTTTATACGTGGCATTGTCGCGTTTCTCGTTTCTTTTAATGTATACAGCACATTCGTTTATGAGTCAATTTATAAGCTTCTTTCTAGAAGCAGTGGTGTGGTAGAACAGTTTTCAGCATCTAAATTATAACTAAACTAGACTTTGTTTTATATTGTCAGTGGACGTGTGCTAGAATGATTTTCAGGTTGTTGGCCGCCATAGGCAGCTGTGTTGCAATAATCACTCTGTTACAAGGAGTTCAGGGATACCCGACCGGAGCTCCGCCAGAGGGCTGCCGTACCATGCTTCCCGGGCACGGGGTACCAGCGCAAACCGGAACTACCAACCCTTACACTATAACGACAGACAAAACAAACTTTAGCTGTCCCGGTGACGAGATTAAAGGTTAGTCAATACTTTTACTATATTTATCATTCATAATAAAGCATATTACAGACTGTAAAGAAAGCTTTCAGCTTCATGTACATACCTATTACAACAAGTGGCATTTCACCTGAATTATCACCCATTCAATAAGACATGGCACAGTGACTTCTACCTTGAATTATTTGTTTTATTCCCACACAATCTAGAACAAAACCTACAACTTGCCTCTATAAAATTACTTTCTAATTTGCTTATTTGCTTTTTACAGTAACTGTAAGTGGAGACATTTTTCGCGGTTTTCTGTGCGAGCCCATACCGAATACTGGAACTTTCGTGCAGGACATACGGGACCCAGTACGGAAGCAGAATAAGTGTGCTCAGGTAAGTTCATTATAGATATGTCTCGTCCAATGACTTGATTTAGTATGAATCCGTGTTTCATAAATACTGTCTGCTAGATAAAATTAATTTCACAGCATAACAAAATTTCGCAAATTTTACTCAAATGGGGGATGCATCTTCAAACAAAGTCATTTTTTGATATTCAATACCTCGGGTATTCTACTAATACATTTGTATAGTCCTTGGACCAAGTTGACTCAATTTAAGTTGTCTGTCTTAGATTTACAAACAAGTGTTTGAATTGAAGTTCGGGCGTTCAGACAATTAAAAACCATACTCAAGTTTAATGTGTGTGTTTTGTCGCTTTCACATCAATAACTATTACTAAGTACACCTCAGTCATTCTACACTTATAAAGTCTGTTAAGATTGACAAAAACTGTTTAAGCATCTGTATTTGTATTGAGAAGTCCTTTCTGTCTCAAGAAAATATCTGTATCCAATTGACTGATGCCCGTCAGTCTTTATTTCAAGTCAGCATTTACTCAATGCTCTGCAATGTTATTTCCCTTTTACACGATAGATGACGTCTTTGACACATGTTGACAATGTTATCAAGTCTCGCATATCCTTTCTGTGGAAACCAGAGACAATTCAAACAGTTTTAATTTCGTAAGTAAAGTTACTGTTCTAGAAAGATTATTGCTTTTAATAATGTCTTTTTTCTGTTTCGCTAATTTCAAGTGAAACTTCTGTACTGCAGTAAAAATGTTGTATGAACATTTGAGTTACTAGTAATATATCAGCTACTGAAATAATAGAGTTCAATGTGACTTATTGGTATGAATGGGCATTTGTATAAGTGTGTGCTTGAACAGAACATTTGATCTGATAAAATAATGCCGACGGCAGTTTCCTCTATTCTATCAATGCAGTGTAGTTTTGTCAGAACATCTTGTAAGTAGTTGCACTTAAATAAGTACATGTATTTCAATAGTACTAAAATGTTAATATAAGCTTCTGCACTGAGAAAGAGACAAAATTTGTAAAAAAAAAAAAAGGCAAGTATGCAGGTGCTTAGGGATTTCCAATCCATATATCTTGCATCCAATATCTTCCTACACAGTTACTAGAGTGCTTGTTCTACTACATGTCAATATATTGTTGTAAAAAACGGAACTACTTTTCAGATGTACAGTTGTTCAGTCGAAGTACTATTTCTGGGTAAATATGACCTCGCCAGTATTGAAATATGTAAAGACTCACTGCAATAAAGCTGCCGGTCAACAAGAACCTCCGGAACATGCTGAAATAGCGCCACCTAGTGAGATAACTAACAGTGTTGAAAATACCGGTAGTCGTTCTGATACCGCGGAGATAGGTGGAAGTAAAGACGTAATAATTGATCCGGAAACGACTGGTTTGAACACTGGACCAGAGAAAGGTGGAAAGAGTAAGGATACGATCACCAGTAACAAACCAGAGAAGGGAGGTAAAAGTAAAGATACAATCACTGATGTTGATAAATTAGACCCCAATGACGCTGATGGTAATGGTCTAAGACACGGGTTTTCAGGAGTGACATATCTCGTTCTGTGTGTGGTCGTGTGTGTGATGTATTTGTAAACTACATAAACTTTGTTCAGTTTGCCGTTGCCATGTGAGGTCTCATCCACAAATTCAAGCTAACATATTTGCTCTTATGGACGGACCTTTATAAAATTTGCTTCAAATCAAATCAAACCGTTGCCATGTTCAGTTTGCCGTTGCCATGTATATAAGATTTCAATTCCTGCTGAGAACAGATGACTTTTTTTGGCAAGATATGTTATATAACATTTAAGTCAGAGATGAATAATCATGCCATTGATTTCGTATTTTACGAAAACTGTAATTATTTTGGAAATGCATAGGCCTAAAAGAAGTATATACATTATGTATACAAATATTGTTACATACATTACAATGCTGTGGTGATGCGACCAACTTTATGCACTTTGAGTCATGTTTCTTCTCATATATATGATAAATATGGTCCAATGTGGGCATCAGTAAAGTTTAGTCGCTTAGTAACGGTCAGATCCACGATGAGACCAACTGTATATAGATACCAGTGAATCTTTGGTTCCATCACACTAGGTCAATCACATTTAGATCTCATTGGTCGCCGTGACTGGCCTACTCTTTGGCAACCAATCAAATTCAACCTTTGGCTATACTGGCTGGAAATTGCAGCCAGGTAAATTTCTCCTATTTTTTGGCTTCAAAATCTTGTCTTTTAGGCATGACGGGAGACATGCCGGGGTCTCATCCCAATATTAAGCTAACATACATGCTCTTTGGGACGGACCTTGATAAAATTCTCATCAAATCAAAAATCAAATCAAATCAAATGGTTCCATCACGGATGCTTTCTCGGGGCGATTAATCATGATAGATGTCGACAACATGTTTACTAACTCTGCTCGTACAAAAGCAAAACTACATTTTCTGCATAGTTTCCATGGATACCGCTGCCATTTTTTTACAGAAAATATAAAATATTTTACTATACAACAACTTTACCAAAGTATCTTTGAAAGTGTACAAATACAGTCTAATATATATTATATTAAAGTGATTTTTGTAATATGAATCGCACAAGTTTCCTCCGAAAGTCATGGTCAAATTTACAGTTTATGTTCATTTTAGACCAATTTTTCTGTTTTTAAAAATTCCTTTTAGTGATCTTGATGTTATTTCATTTTTTGTTTGTTTGCTTATATATATGCACAAATGTTAGCCATTTCCTCTTTTAAGTCTTTCTTACAGTTTCACTGGAGTAGATAGAGAATACGTATATACAAATTACAAAAACAGATAGTTTAATATTATTTTATTGTACAAGTTACATGTTCATGTGTATAAAGGCATTACTGCAAAATAAGTGTATCTCTAACAAACTGATCAGGCCACAGGTTATCACAACGACCCTCTCCAAAAGACGTCAGATTTTAAGTAATGGACATAAGTTTCAGCCTCCAGCCGTCCGTCCGTCTGTTTGTGTGTTTGTCTGTCACATCTGGAAAATCTGGATCCTGTATGTAATAATTCAAAAAGTTTACAAGCTAAATGTATGAACGTTGTGTTGTAGACTGGGTGTATAAAAGAGAATATGTATCAATACGGTTGCTACGGCAACAGAAAAAGAGACTAAAATGTCATGAAATGAGAAATCAGATTGAATCCTGTTAACACTAAGACAGCATTGCAGACTGGTTTTGAAACGAATGACATGCGGACAGAGGACAATCGTCGTTCAAGTTAAACGGTTTTTAAATTAAATTCAGATATACTAACCAGAGATAACTCAACGTGATTTATGAGAGAATTTGATTTCTAGGGTACTATTTATTTATATGCGCTGTTAACTAAAATGAGCCTGGAGTGTCTATCAAGCATAAGGTATTACAAATTGACAATTACTGCCACAGTTCACTTCCTGCAACGATTTTTAACAGATCAAATCTGTTTAATAAGCTTAACCTTTCTATAAGATTGACAGGGTTGTGATATTGTTTAAACATATATAATATGTCCGATAAAAAAAATAATTTTAGTAATATTGTTTACTCAATATATGAATGCTAGCTACGGTGCCCGTGCAGTGACATGTGATACATTTTTTTATTACGTAATTACGAAATAACTTATCACATGTCACTTCACGGGCACCGTAGAATGCCTTGTATTTCTTTACAACTTGATTATTTCTAGGTGACCATCCTATAAAAACTGGTGAGTTCAAAGTGTTTGGTCCATGAATTCAGTTCAGCATTCAACATTCAGCCCAACCAGCATAAGGGCACAGACCAATGACCAGGTCCGTGTTTTACATGCTGTCCATGGAAGCCGGAAAGACTTGAAAACGAGCAATAAATAGATTCCATATATTCCATAATCATTTTTTCTAGTCAAGTCAAGTAAAATTCCGTTTATTCTCTCATTTCATATACAGATGAAACAATGAGGATAGCAAAATCAATGTATCAGAGACTCAGAATTTAAACAAGCCAAGTTATTATAATACAGCCTAAATGTTACTAACTGATTAAAATTAACTTTTAGCAAAATATACATATTATGATATATTATAAACTGCATTTTCTAATCAATTATTTTCCTTTTACACACTTACTGATTTGATAAAGATGTGCTGTTTTTTTTTCAAATCTTACTATAAGTATATTTTCTAGTAAAGTAATTTGTTTTTTTCTTTTAATATATCAGTGTCTTTGTTCATTTTAATGAATGTATGATCAATGCAGACGCATGTCTTTGAAGTTTGATATCAATAAAGCATCACAATGGATTAATTAGGGACCAACCCCAGATTAATTATAATTATGGCTACTCAATTTTCGGTATATAATTGAACGAAACTGCTCGAACACTAATCCGGTTTTTTAATCAAAGCATGTTGTGAAAAACAACGAAAGTGTATAATTAATAAAATAATAGACCTTATCCCTTAACCAATGAAATACCTGATTAGTTTGAGCAAATCTTTTAGAGTTGTTTGTATTTTTGAAACCATTTATCATTCTTTGAAAGATTTTTACGGAGCACGTGGAATATGATTCTTTCTGAAAGATCCAACCACTCTATTGATGCAATTCTACATGGAAATGGTAAGTTGATTTATATTTTTACCCGTCCAAAGACACCATGCATTAGAAGTAAACTGATATGTCATGTCGGATGGGCAAACATTTTCATGTCTTTGTCACTTTGTTTTATCTAATCTAACACGCAAGCGAAATCACCGAAAATAATATGTGCTCGAGATGGACATTTCGTTTTCTCTCAGAATTTCAAAAATTTACAAAAGTATGTTCGGTTTAAAGTGTAATAATCTGTTGACGTGACATGGTAACTTTTGAAGAAAGATATTCCGCACGGTTTTTAAACTTATGGTAAAAATAATGATTACCAAAGTTATACTAAAATATAGGAGTCTGTAGATAACTTCTCTGGATTAAAGTCAATATTTCTATGATTACCATGATATATAGTATGAGCCTTCATAATGTTGACATCTTTTTTCACTGTTATGGTATAAAATATATTACACAACTATTTGGTAAACCGTATTTTCTATTTGCGTTTTTTAAAAGAAATTTCTGACATATTTTCAAAGCATTCGGTGAGATTTAATGGTGCCCACTAAGTTTTATTGTCACGGAGAATAACATATTGCTAGTCTAGTTAGGTTCTTGAAAACTAAAAGTGGATCGATGATTCAACATATTTGCATTTTTTTCACTCACATGCTAAGTGTTTATTTTAGTATCTTTATTGATACAACATCAAAGCAAGCCGTAACCAGAGTAAACTGGAATTCAGGTATGGTAAAATGTCTTACAGAATGGATATCAATTTCCCATCTTTTCTAATGTAATATTTCATGCTATAGGATTAACAATTGGGAATTGGGATATTTTGTCATCACCTGAACAAATATTACTAAAAGAAATTTGTTTCAAGTCTTTGAGAAATACTATTTTTGTACCAATACAGTACCCTCATTTTTGCATATCCTTTGAACACCTGTAACGTAATAAAACGTATACGCGGGTTAAGACAGGTTTGGCCTTCCATAGAAGTGACAGTGACCGTATGGAACACGTTTTGTCTGTATGAATTTAAAGGCTATGCCGACAGCTCCTGACTGTTGAAAACTCAGACGTCCGAGGCAAATGCTGACACTTTTAGACGACCTTGAAAATGACCTTGGACACAATTTTACCAGCCTTGAATATTTTCATTTTACCAACGTTCACGTACAGGCCCTTGTGGGATAGTGTTTTGAGCGCGTGCAAATATTTTTTCACAGACATAAAGCAGACATGTCGTACTCAAACCTAGGTATATTGACATCTTATGAGAACGCTTGAAATTGACCTCCCGTTAGCAAAAAAAAAAAAAAAAAAAGAAGTCCATGCGCAGCTTAGCAGGCAGGGTGACCCCTGCGCGTGACTTCTGTAGGTGGGCCAATGGAAATTTTACTTTCATGTTACAGCTCAATCTATTTGCTGACGTATACAACACGCGCAGTAAACCGAAAGTAGCCAAAACGTGATGTACAGTGTTTACAAAAACGCATGCATGTCTGTCGAGTGTGTAACAAAATATGCCGGTGTCCAAAGGATATGGCAAAACTTGTCAATTTTAGTGAAAAATATTCCTATTGTACCCTAAGTTTGTTTCTGCATAATTATTTTTTCCAGTCTAATTATAATCTTGAAATATAACAAATGTAATTTTCCGGAAGTGCAACATACCAAAAACCAGTTTACGCATATCTTAACCGACCATGATATCAAATGGCATAATTCTAAAGCACACACATGAAACTAATTCAAATGCAACGGATGTGTAAAATTTTCACTAAGTTACAAGAACTGTCAGCACTCCTGGATTTTTTCTTCAGATAATCAACAGAGCGGGAACAGCCACTCCTCCTTTCGTCGGCGTCGGACAAGAACGGTGTTCCCCGTGGCAGCTATTCGACGTATGGAAGAAGAGTTCGAGCTAAACAAGTATCCAGACATTCGACTGCGAGAGGCCATAGCCGCCGACATTGGGGTGTCTGAAGCGCGAGTGCAGGTGAGTTTGCTATAATATTAAAATACATGTTTGACATGGCCCAAAACACACGTGCGTGTAAGAGTTTTAAGTTTATTATCTATGGGACAAGGATCGTACTTCATATATAAAGTCATAAATCGGCCATGTTTGATCCTGATTTAGAGGCACAAGAGTCAATTTACACCATTTTCTTTTTAAAAAAAAAAAGAGAAATAACTTAAAAGAAATACTTGTATAAAAATATTGTTTTCGTAAATAATGGCGATATCTTCTGTTGCGATGAATCGAAACTGACGTTGAAAAAACTTGCAGTCGGTACACAAGTTGCTAGCAGAAACAATGATGATACAGAGCCATTGTCAAGTTACTAAAGCAGAAGCGCTCTCTCTTGCTTCAGGGAATACTTATGAACTCTATTTTGATACAGTTCCGGCCTCCTAAATGACAGAGACTGCATATAAGACCTTCAACCAATCATGTAATCATTTTAAGGTAATTAAAACATGTCAGTTTTTCTGGAGTCTACTGTTTTGTTTGATTTTCAGGTGTGGTTCCAGAACAGGCGTGCTAGGAACAACAAACGTCACCAACCCACTGACATTGTTCCAGACGTAGGCAATGCACGTAAAAGACAACGTGTAGAACCACAAATCGGACATAACAAGAACGCTATGGTGAGTTTAAAAGGTCAATTTAATGTACCAGAATTAAATGTTACGGTGCACGTTACCTTGCCTCTACTTGACAGAACTCGCAAGAATCAGTTTGGAGTGGCATCGAGTTGCTATCCACTGAACTAAACGTGTTTTAATTGATACGCACATAAGTGAGAAAGATGGCAGATGTGTCTAGTACACGCACAACTTTATAAGGAAGTGTGCCTCGGCGGGAGCGTAAGCCATTGCTCATAAATTCATCAGCATGCGTGTCTGTAGACTAAGAAACAAGTTCGAACCATCGTGACCAGGCCACTCTTTCCATGACAGAAAATATGTTTGCTTGTGCTGAAAGTGTCAAGATAAGTAAGAGAAATATACATGTGGCTATTAATATTAAACAATCAACACTAATAAAGTATAAAGAAAGATATAGATCTAGTAACTGTAAAATTTTAATACGTTTTTTGTCTTTTAGGCTTGTACCGATGTGAGGCTCCAGTCAGTTGCTTCAACACCAAAGACGAGTCAAAGACCTGCAAGTATTTATCACGGCGTGCATACTCAGCTATATCCATTTTACCCATACATGTCTTACAGTGTTCTGCCATCGCTCCAAACATCTAGTCAGCTTCAGATTGCTCTTGCGTCATATCGACCGGAAACTAAAACCATGGATGATGCTTCAGACGACATTGTCAACCGTCTATTCAGATTCAGCTCATCTGGCTCAAACTGTACATCCGGGCAACAGGAAGTTGATCCACAGCAGCAGAAACGGGTTTACCGAATGGTTGTTCCCACAAAGAAAACAACAGACTGTTCAGTGACGGAGCTCCGTGCCTCAGACAGTGCTAGAGTTTATCGTGAACACACGGGCGCTTTTACATTGGATGACGAGGATTCAAGTGTAGCAGATGACAGTTTTAGTGACTTGGCATGAACGCAAATCTGGGTACAAGTGGTAAAAGAGGAAGTGCCGTTTTGAGAAATATAAAATATATGACAGT
Organism: Saxidomus purpurata; assembly: GCA_022818135.1. Lineage (NCBI taxonomy): Eukaryota > Metazoa > Mollusca > Bivalvia > Venerida > Veneridae > Saxidomus > Saxidomus purpurata. Next base: position 998,771 of record JAFMSR010000011.1, read on the forward strand.
TTATATTGTAATTTATCTAAGTAAATTATTACTTACTGTATGAAGAAACTGTTGTGACCTGTTCAGACTGTCTTTATTAGAAAAAACACACAGCTAGTTTTGGAGGTACAGCTTTTGTAATTATTGTACCATAGTTTGCATGAATTTGGTATTGTGCTACGTGATAAGAAGAACCTAAGTTCTCAGTATTCTTGTGCTACATGTTAAGATTGTTTTTCTTAATTATTTGAGCGTATTTTGTGCATGGACCAAGAGTAAAAAACATATGACATACATGAAAGAGATTGACCGTTTGTTCATTTTGAAAGGTAAAATATGATTTAGCGAGATTTTTTAAACTTGCTTTTATTAATTAAAACAAACTAAAAATTATTTGGCATAATTTGAAATCAACGACTTTGTACATGTTTTCGTTTCAAAGGTCTTGATGTCTTTTTACGCGTTGATTAAATTTTAAATTTTGATACGCGTAGGTTTTATTTTCAGATGCGTTTTCACTCAAATACGCATATTAAGAAAGGGTGTTGTCTTGGTTATATCTGTGTTTTAAATCTTGCCTTTATTTTGTTATGTATTTGTATAGAACAAACAATAAAGAAACTATCGTTATTTAGTCATATCTAAGTACATGTATATAAACATGAAATAAAACTAAACTAAACTATAAAAACGTGCGACCTTTTATCCCCTTATAAATTCCTGGTTAACTCTCATGTTAACCATGTGTATATACTCGGGATGAGTGTTTGTGACCCTCGTCGTCTGTGACCCTCGGTTTATAATTGGAATTTGGCCATGTAATAGATTTGTTTGAAACTTTAACATCTGATTATTTACACTTATTTATGTTCACTTAGCGCTTAATTCAAGTAAGATTTTCACTGGAGGTATTTTTAAAATTTGATTTCCCTATCCTGGTTGCCCAACCAAGATAGTTATTTTATCATAAGTAAAAATTTGATTCACATACTTTGCCTGCAGAAAGATACAAATATAGGACCTATTATATTATATTTGTGAAATATTTGCATTAAATATTATATATTTAGATGGAATTCATTAGAAATTCAAGTTTGAAAAGATATTATTACCTCCCTTTACCTATCTTGGGTGGCACCCAAGATAGGTTGAAATAAATCAATTCAGAAGCTACACGTAGGTTTAAAACTTGCATTTTGGTTCCGAATGTTAAGATATTGGTAAATCTATCCAATTCAAATGTAAAAGTAAATTATATTGAAATAAAAAAGAAATACGCAACGTTTTAAATACTTTCATATTAAAGGGGAGTAATAACACAATTTCATAAAAGTTAATAAAATGTAAATTTCTGATAGGGATCTAACTCAATGTAATGGGTCTTTTTGTTCATTAAATTAATCTCTAACAGAATAAACAAAAAGTAAAAATTGTCATAAAATGTTGCTTAAAAGTAATTGACCACCTTTAAACCGTTTTCTTCAAATAACATCTCTGAAACTTCTGGATGGAAGTTGATGAAGCATGAATGTACTTGTAACTTGGAATGGTCCTCTACCAAAATTCTTAAGAGAGTCTCATTCACTGCAGAACTTCCAGAATAGAAAAAGAAAAACAGGCTTTGTGTCCGTATAAGACATGTATGTCCCCACTTTCCACCTTTATCAAAAAACAAACACAAAAGAGCAGATTTCTATAGCTTTGTTCTTACTGACTGAGATAATAAAGAAGCAGAGCCTGCTGCAAAATCGCCAATCTCCTATAGAACACCTCTATTTTGACTAAGTCAAGGGCCATAACTCCACTGTTACTATGCTGTTAAAATAAAAGCAAACAAAAAACCCGGTGCACAACTCCTCATCTCAATGCATATTAGTGTACAGTTTGGTGAGGCTATATGTCAATTAGTTAAGGAGCAGCTTGTGACACAAGCTTGCCATACAGAATGCCTTAATTTTGACTAAGCCAAGGACAATAACGTTGGTGTTACTGGTCCGATATCAAATCTAAAACACAGGTGCACAACTTCTCATCTTAATGAACATTTGTGTAAAGGTTGGCGAGGCTCTATGGAGAAGTGCGTGCAACAAACTTGCCATATAGAATTCATCACAGTCATAACTCCGATATTACTGGTCTGATATAAAAACTACAACCCAAGTGCTCAACTTCTCATTCCATAGAATATTTGTGTATATGTAGTTTATTGACTCTATGTCAATTAGTTAAGGAGAAGTGCGTGTCACCTACTGACTTGACTTGCCATACGGAATGCCTTAATTTTGACAATTAGTAAAGGAGCCGTACGTGTCCCAAAACTTTCGGGACGTACGTACGGACAAGAGCAAATCTACACCAATCTCTTTGCCCTACCAAAGAAAATCTTGATCCAAATCAAACGCTCAGAAGTCATGTATTTATGTGCAGCATTGGTGTTCTGGTTCTCCATCAGTCTACCAGGGAATATCTTCTTTTTTCCATAGACTTATATAGAAAAAAAAAACGCTTTGAAATCTTCTCCGAAACCAAAAGAATTTCACAGGTCTGTTCTCTGGGTGAGCTTCTACGAAAAATGTTCAAGCCATGTTGATGTCTGAGTTCTTTAAAAGTTTATAAAAGGCTTATCTATAATTAAAGAAACATGTTTTTTACCAATCATGTTACAAGAATCACATGTTATTTTTTCTTGACCTTAGGATTTCAAACAAACAATAAACTGTACTCGAACAATTATTTAAGACGGATTACTAAGTACTAAATATTTGGGTTCTACTCGGCCTTAATATTGTTCGTACCAAAGGTATTTTGATTCGACATTACTAATCAGGCTGACCTTAGGTTTACTATTCATTCTTTCATTTTTAGCATAAATGGCTAATTCCTAAAATTAACAAAAGAATGAGTAACCAGATGTACGAGGTGTACAACATACACAAAGACGCCTTTCAGTGATTTGATTCATCGAACAAGGGGAACAAACTGTGTTTCAGATTTCCGTTGACCCAGTTTGCGAATACACCGACGATGGTTTTGTCCCCGAAATCAGTATTGATCACAGGATCTAGCCAAGGGATAGGACTTGAGTTTGTGCGAGCATTCCTTAAGTTGGCTACCCCACCGAAATTCATATTTGCTTCATGTATAAACCGTGACAGTGCAGGGGTAAGTTATTATAGTTCTCTTCAACTGTATATTGATTGTCATGTATATTGAATAATATTGTACATGATTTGAAATGAACATTCGCAAAGTTGCATTTCTAGAGTAAACCATACGTGAAATGAAAAACTTTATTAGGTCTATTCCTTTTTAGTGTTATCCATTTTTAATATTTAAATTTCGATAACAGACTCAACAGTTTATCTTTTTTAGGACCTGGATGAGATAGCTAAGACTAACCCATCCGTGAAAGTAATAGAGTTAGGTTTGTATACGAGTCGATTTTTAAAACTCATATTACTTTAAGTATTCTGCTAACCATAACACAAGGCTAGTTAACGGTATAAAATGTGTGCACAAATACAAAGTGCACCTAGAAATTAGATAAAATTAGATAAAAACAGTCGAGTGGATTTTTTTTCACGAATACCAACAAAGTTGCAATTTTTGCATGAATAAATATCTAGCGTTAGTGTTACGTTTTCTTTCCGAAACAGATGTAGAAAGACAAGAGTCTGTAGAGAAAGCCAAGGAGCTTGTTGAATCCACTGTGAAGGACGAAGGACTGAATCTGCTTGTTAACAATGCTGGTGTCCTAGTAAAGGCTGGTTTCCATGACGTCACAAGAGAGCAGATGAGGAAACATTATGAAGTGAACACCATTGGCCCTTTAATGATGGCACAGGTACGATTCTGTTATCAACGTGAAAACATTCTCACACTAGCTTAGTATACTGACGACGTGGAGAAATTCAGCAATTAAAATAATTATATACTTTTGAGATCTAACTAACAAAAGACTGACATTATGCAGTTGAAATCTGCAGAGGTTGACTTTTCTATGTAAAAGTGATACACTTATGTTTGCATGTAAATACACTAATTGAACTTGCAATTTTAAAGCATTTAGCGGAGGAAACACTTTCGCTTGTAAGACAATGTTTATTTATGGCTTACAGACATTCTATCCGTTATTAAAACAAGCAGCAAGTCAACTACCGGATGGACCAATGTCGTGTAGTAAAGCTTCGATCATCAACGTCGGCTCAGGTCAAGGCTCAATAACGGAGAATGCGTCCAGTGGGATGTATCCATATAGAGCTTCTAAGGTATTTTCACTTGTGAAATAATTAACGTCTGTGGTTTGTAACAGTGACATAATGTGATAAGAATTACTACGGTATCAGTACAGGAAACGTATTTGTTACCCATGTGTTAATCCTAATATTAGTTCTTTTAAATATTCAGTGAAACATGAGTGTCCTCTCTGTAAATGAAACGTAAAGTTTCCATATCCTAATTTTTTCTCTCGTGATCGTTTTCCTGAAATTTCACGTTGTTTTCTTTTAGTGTGCACTAAATATGATGATGTCATGTTGGAGCCTCGATCTGAAGGCTGATGGTATTCTGTGTGCAAACATAGCGCCTGGTTGGGTGAGGACCACGATGGGAGGACCTAATGCAGCCGTCACGACGGAGGAAAGCTTGAAGGCGCTGTTTGCCACGATGGAAAAACTAGGCGAGGAGGACACGGGAAAGTTTCTCCATGCAACCAGAGGAGGGACAGTGATAGGTTGGTGAACAGAACGATAAATGAGCACGCCATATTTACTTAAGGGAAAATGGGTTTCACTTGGACACACGAAGGACTGGTATATTGCTTCCTGCGAATGCATGTAACGTGACACGCGAAGTACATGCTTTATTTAAATCATACTTTCAGACTGTGCCAGTAAAATATTGATTATTATAATGAGTATGTATCTCCATTGTTGATGTACTTGTGCCAAAATGCTGAAATAAAAGCAATACCTTAAAATGATTCTTTCTTGTACGTATTTTTTGGCATATTCCCAAACCTATATATTATCGACAGTTTAGAATGAGCGATGATTATGCGGCAGCTACTCGTCTTTTTTCGTTTAGATTGTTCATAGTCTCGCCCGACCGTGGTATTTCTCCCGTGGTGAACTTACCAAGACTACTTGTCCATGCCTCCTCGTCGACTTAAACGGCATCTTGTGCATGCATCAGAAGGGACTGATATTGTTTGGGTCAGCAGAAAAATGATATAAACGTTGACAGTTTCGCAAATGAAACTGCATACCAATGCAGGATTCGTTAAAGGATTCGTTGAGAGGGAATGGCCAATGTCTCAACGGTGAATGACCACGAAGCCATAATACCGAATCCTGTAGCCAATTGTACAAATGTATTTACACTTGCCGCAGAGGAAGTAGGTATAGTGCCTATGCATGTCGGCGACAACTTTTCTGGATAGATCCCACAAACTAGGGATACCCTTTTCATGCCATGCATTTTAAAACCGGATATAAGTACTTGATTTAACAGGTTGTCAACAGTTCAGTCTTTTGAGGAAAAGTCAAGGTGGCAAGTAGGCGATGCTATTGCGAATGGCAAGCGTTCTTCATCAGAACCGAAAGACAAGTGCTGAGCTTTTCAAGTGAAGCATACTATAATGAGTCATCAAAATATTGCATGCATTGATGACAAATTGATGGCATACGGAAATACACGAAGTCACAGCGAGAATCTTGTATTCGAGACATAGATTGGGAGAACAAAATAGTACCTAGTGCCAAAGAATAACGGGTTCTCGCCGTTTTGTGATTAAAAGTAATGCATTTAGGTATGGTAAGGGTGTCTCACAAAATGAAAAGGCGCATCTACTGCTTTTAGGCATTCCTGACATTGCATCAGTACCGACATAGACCCTTTCCTACGGTAAACATGCAGATGCCTCGGTTTTACACAATTTTCAGCAGCGGTACAAAACGACAAGTTACTGTCACGGCACCAGTCCACACCCGGTACCAGCCCAGCTTCGTGCAAGTAACTACATTGTTGCAGCTCAAGTTTTCGCCATTTACGTCGAGTAAGAAATATTGTTAATCTGAGTCACACCCTCTCGCTGCAAATCGGTTCAGTTCTACCAGAATATGTCTGAACGGAAGACCAGGCCAATACTTGATGGTAAGAGGACACGGAAACAAGCTTGTGTCTACTTTGTAAAAGTGATTAAGAGTGAAACCGAGTTCTTCGTGCAAACACAAGTGTCATCCTTTTCGATAACCAAACAGCAGATGTTGTTTTCTGCATCAAACCACCAATGGCAGCTGGGACTTACCATTTTCGTCTTGACGTTTAATCTAGCGAGCCCCCATTGTCAATACGGGTCAAGTACAGTAACCGGTGTTGACATACAGCCTGTTTGCCGGGACTCCAGGCCTAAGCGCTCTGTAGTTAGCTGACCTGATGATGATGATGAGAATATCCGTGCCCAATTTCAGGACCACAGGCCCAGACAATATCTGCTTGAATAGGAAATGGAACGTTGTGTCTCCCAGACAGACACCTAGACGGGTATGGATACGTACTGAAAACCTGTTCAAGACTTTGCAAATGTTAAATGACTTGCTCTCAAAACTTATACGATTATCTCTTAAAAACTAGACATGGAAACTCTCTATAGACACTGGTTGATACTGACTGGAAGTAAAGACATTGTGAATAAAAAGGACAGCTTTGGTACACGTGTAGTAAGGTTTCATCCAAATGAATCGAGCCGAGTTTTTAGTTTCTATTTAATTACTGCTCAAACTGACAGCATACTGTTTATTTCCTTTTCTGACACGCTTTTAATTCACTTTTCATAATATGCATTTTACATGAGGCTACATTTACTTTGCTTACTCACAAACATATTTGCTAGTAGTCCTACACTTGAACCTTTACTTTTTACGAGGCCATTCCCTCTTATTGACTTTTGGTTGCCCTCCTAATGACCAGGAGAGGTTGAACGACCCCCAGGACACACAAATGATCAACATAGCTGCACATCAACTGCAGGTTTTGCTGGTTAGATGCCTTAAACATATTGAAACATTCTGTCCTGTCTTAAATATTTTGTTACAAGATACACATTTCTAATCATTTACTTGTTGTCTTCTACGTATATAAATGGTCTTAGTCATTAGTAACGATTTACCAGGTTTTTTTTTACTCATTTGTCAAAAACTAGGGAACATTATCAAATCATCCAAAACCCTTGTCAACACTGTAGGTTTCATTTGTGTGCATTAGCAGGAAAATTTGTCAGAGTGTTTGGGTAATAAATGTGGCCTCAGGTAACCTTCTTTTGGCCCCATGTGTCCCTGTTTCGAACTCAAATTAAGTGTTTATCAAAACATATATTCTGACCAAGTTTCATCACAATTGAATACAAGTAAAGTCCTCACATGTTTTTTCTATTTCAAGTTATTTGACATGATGATCTGGTGACCTGGTTTTTAATCCCACCTTACCTAGTTTCCAACTCGGCCACATAACCAACTTTAGTAATAATTGTGTACAAATTTATAGCCTCTAGAGTCTTCACAAGGTTTTTCAATTATTTTGACGAGGTAACCCAACTCTTGGCAAACATTCAGATTCCATAATTGGTTTCAAACTTATCCTTGTGACTTATCATTCAGACTTTAACTTGTAAATAGGTACAAACATTCGACCAACTTTATGAATGTGACCTAGTTTTAACCCAGATAAACAACATACAAACAAAAGGCAGACGATGTACATCAGGTGATCACAATAGCTTTGTAATATGAAATGGGAAAGTTTAAGAGTAAACACTATACAGGAAACAGAAGGGTTAGGCCCCATGAATTGTAGTATCAGCCAAGACCCATTAATTCCACCTTCCCTCTCTTTTTGGTTGATTCCATCTACAGCAAGTCTTGAGAGCAATTAATCTGTATTTTGAGAGCTTGTTTTGTGATTGGGAATCATACAAAAGCAAGACTTCCCTACATTACAGCTGGAACTTGGGAACCCCTGACTAGAGGTTTAAAGTGCATTCTATTACTCTCACGATCACATCTCGCAAACTCCTAACAAACATACCACAAACAAGTAAGTCATCTTTCATAATTTATTGATCCGTCATTAAAACAGATTCTGTTACAGTTATGTTTCCAACTGTAGTTGAAAACAATAAAACGTGTAAAATGAGTTTTTATGTACATCTAAGATTACACATTCATATCACACAAAAAAGACGTGGAGCTACTTTACACGTAAAAAGTTGAAACTAGACGGCAACAGATAATAAATGAAGACACATTATAAATGATAACTAATTGCAGCAAAACATCAACAATACGCCATCTACAGTATACAACTCATTCTTGTTTTCCCCATCTATGCTACAATACATTATATACATTATTTGATGTTTACATAATATAAAACATTAATCCTGGATGTTTGAAACTTTAAAATACATGATAATAATGTGTTCCATCTGGCGACACGTTAACATTAAATTTTAAAGCATTATCGTAAAAGATTAATACGCTTCTATGCTAAGTTTCAGTACACGAGAGCTGATAAAAAGTTACAGACAATAAAACAACTTTTTAAAGTTCCTTAAATATATAACTGAACACAGACACGGGTCTCGATTTTACCGAAGTAACAGCAGGCACAACAATTTCAAAGTTTCATGTACTGTATGATAAACCATCTGGTCAGAGTTCAAACGTACAGACACATGTATGTACAATGGAACAAGAGAGTTGTATACTCTACATGGCCATTTACAAATAAATATATACAATTGATTGCACATAGTTTGTTTGTACATGATTTTAAATACTGATGAGACATATATTTACACACATATAATGTACATGGAATTTGGTCCTACTTGGTGTCAGTTATGTGACAGTGTGCTGATGATAAGTTGTGCAGAAATGACTAAATGTGTTAATGACAATAACTTCCATTTCAAACAAACTAGGTGAAAGGTTTGGCAGTATATAATACAGTATTGTATGACATCATTCTGTGTTACAAGAACTTCTACCTACAAAGAAATGATGTGTTCGCTGTTACACAACATGATTTTCTGACTGAAATAAATATGATGTTTCTTACATTTACACATAAAGAGATATTGATGTGTGTTTTGCAGTTTTGTAATATAACAAGAAACAAGAGAATGGCTTTCTTGTACAAAGTTTGCTAATACTTCACATTTCAAGTCTTATATTCTGTTAGTTTACACTGAAATATTGCATTATCTACTGATTTGTTTGAAACACAAATTGAATAACCACAAACTATTCTATGTTTTCTTCCAAAACAAATCAAAAATGTCTTTCAAAGAGGTAAAACAGCAAAGGTACATTACTATATGTCACAGCAATATTGTGTGAGGCAAAGTTCATACAGAAATCAAACTTCTAATAACAATCAACCATTCTCAATTGTGCTTTCGATATATTTGTGTATTAGACAGGAAAGAGTGACCGTATCAGGTGAATATAGCATATGGTAAACACCTGGTATATGTATGTGTTGCTGGTACATGTATATGTCACTATGCTGTTAGCACATGTAAAGTTGTAATTCTTACTTTAACTACACATGAATAATCAGGATTTCTCAACACAGACGTTCTGTTTATATCTAAGATGACAGTACAACTATGTACAGGATTTGCAAAAATGTCTCACATTTTGGCACAAGTCTAACTTATCTAGTACAATTTAGTAGATATATAAATGTATCAATGTATCAATGTGATGGGGCAAACTTGTTTACACATTTTTGACTAGTTAAGTCTCTTGCAGTAACACAATCTGAATTATTCTTCCATTATAATAATAGTGGTATCTCTGTAACTGAACAGTCTGTTACCATGGTTACACTGTAAATTGGTATAAAACATCATATCAGTTACAACACACATGCCAACTATACAGTTTTTAAATATTGATACAATGCTCTCTAGATAAATGTTCTTGATCTCAATTCAATCATCCATAAATAATATATTATTGTGTAAGCGACATGTTTACATACTTTGTGTCTGGATAATAACTTTAGTTTATTCATTAAGAATTAGTACAGTCCTCAGTTATTCCTATAACAAAGGTAAAGTCCCTTTAGAAATTGTTCTCTTATATTTGTTCAGTGTTCAAATCTGGCTCCATACATCGGAATCATAACTTCAGTTTCTCACCTCGTAATTTCTGACATGTAATTAAGGTAAGTTACTGTTGTATCATTGCACCACATAACTTCATCATTACTGTAAATGCACATATATGTTATATTGTAACGCAGTTCCATTCTATGTTTCTGTGGAATTGTCTTGTGGGTAAAGTTTGACAAACACTCTGTTTTCTTCTTTTCCTGAATTCTAGCTCTCACAATCTGCATGTACAGACCACTGCAAGAAGTGTCACTAAGTCTCGGATAGGCACCAAAGTTCTCGTGCAGGCATTTCAACTCTTGTGTTTGGCACTAAATATCTGAACTTGATGCATCTTTGGAGTACAGTGAATATGACCCTATCTATCTGCCATAAGTGTTCACACCTCTGTACCCTCTGGCACTGATCGTTTCAGACTCGTCAAGCTGGCTTTGCTCCGTCCTGGTACCATTGCGAGTTTTGATGTTGTAGCCATGGCAGGTGCTGTGAGCGCGAGCCCTTTCATCAAACTGGACTGACTACCCTGGCTCCCTAATGATATCTCAGTGCTGTTAGCACTTCCTGTACTGCCAGAATGCTGAAAAACACACATACAACATTAAATTATGAAGACATATTAAAATTATATGTTTCAACAAAATCAAATTTTACATTATGAGCTAGAAATTCTTAATTAATCTAACCGTACATTCTACATAATATTCTTTGACTTTATCTGCCAGCATTTTGGTTTTAATGAACAAAAAATATCTCATTATTCAGGGAACGGAATGCCTAGAGCTATTTAATTACAAGTTTTCACGTCAATACTGAAGATTATTAAATGAAACTAATTGCAGTTGGTTGACATAGTTCCTAGCATTTCAACCTGAGGGACTTGAAACTTGAAGAGAATATGACCGACTTTAAATATCATGTTTCAGTCTGTTGAAATTAAAGTATCTGCATCTGGTTTCCTTAGACATAATTTCAGTAGATATATTAACACAAATCAGTTTTTGAAATGGATATTACTGTTGCTGTGACTGGAATATAATAGTCTGGGCAACACGAAAACTGCTGTACAACCGGTACTTCTCTTGCGTCTTTTACATTTTACATGACTTGTATCTGCAAATTCTGTGTTGAATACAGTAACAAAGCCTGTACTCATTGACATTCAGTGTTATCTGGAATTTGTAAAGCAGTAAATGTCCCACAAGCCCCCACTTCTCAGTACATACATTAAAATTCTCATACATTTACTTCAAATAAGTATTTAGGTTGCTTTCATGTGACAAGGTGAAGCCAACTTACCACTCCACTATCCAGTGAGCCTCCACTGCTACCTCGACGCATCGCCTGAGCTGTAACACAAAATAATCAAATATGAATAATTTATTATCAATTTACAGTCTTTTACAACTAGAATCAATGGTCTGTTATTACTTTTTTATCATTGGAACACTTCCAAAAACTACTATTCTCCTGTTAAGACAGTAATTTTTTTACATATGTTACAACTACAATTAAAGTAAGTTACCATTTCTAACTTTGTGTAATTTAATCATTTGTCACAACAATCAGGAAATCAATTAAATCCCTGAGAATAAAGGCTACAAGAAAACTTTCCATCAATCATTTGACTTTATCTTATTTTTGTTTAATTTGTAGTCTAAATTTTGTAATTCACAGGAACAGTGTTATGTGATACCGGATTATATTAACACAAGGTCGCAGCAACCTTGCTAATTTTCTTAACTGAACCTGTCAAGGTTAAAATCTGAACATGTAAGTCTAGACATTGACAGTTACTTGGAGATTTACTCATGAACAGCAAACAGTGAAGACCATGATCAGAGTGTCTAGATGAGTAAGCTGATCATAGTCTACACAGGTTGCTCAGGCTTGATTATCATTCTCGGCAAGAATAAGATATGGTCAAAGGTGATAATAAGTCTTTGAAATTAAAATCTAATGGAGAAAGTATTATTTTACATTTCAGTTCTCTCAGATAATACTAACAAATGGAAATTTTAATGTTAAAACCTATAATTAATAGCTGACATGAAAGCTTAAATAAACATTTGTTTATCTTGTATAAAATTATCTATCCATTTATACACTGAAGGACTGTGAAATAAACCATTTAGATCTTCTTCATGGAGTGTGATTTTGAAATAGATTATCATTTCCGACTTTAGCAGATAATCATGCTAAGACAAGTCATACTAAAGCCAAAAGTTAAAAATTTAATAATAATAACCAGATGTCGCATTAAGTTATGTATATTTTTAGTTTTATTTATTTCATTTTTACACAAAGATGCAATAAATTAATTCATTGTGTAAAAAGATGACTAATTAAATGTTTAAAAGGACATTTAGTCATCAAACTGCAATCTTGTGCTTCAGTGAGTGTTATATACATCTATTTATATATATCTACTGACAGTATTTCTCATTTTCAAAATGAATCACAAAATTCCCTAAGTTTATATAAATTCTTGCCTACTTATATTCCCTCTTGGAAAAAGTTCCAGTAAACTGAATACAAGAAAATGAAATATCTCTTCACTATGTATTGAGTGTTTGGTATAAATGCCAATCACAGCTGTAGAAACTTATAGCAACTAAAATCACCAAGTAACAGCAACAAAATAATCAAAACAACTCAAAACTGTACAAAGCATTCTGAAGCACCACATAACTGACAAAGGGTACTTTGTTTGTCTTTGTTTATTATCATGAACCTTTGTGCAAGATACTCTACAGTCAAAACAGTGTCAGTGACAGAATAGAAACTAAAACTAGGATATCACTATGGGAACCCTGCTGAAGTGTGTACACCAAAACTAAAATGTAACAGATAACAACACCAAATTTGGGATAACAGACACAAAAATACTTTACAACAGTTTTAAAGGTCCACTGAAATATGTCACACTAAAGATGAGCTAATATAGTAGAAGATCCTGAACATATAGAGCAAGACTAACCCCAAATTTCATACCCATAGTGTAAACCCCATCAGATCTTCATGTATCTATATCATACTGGTACTGAAAATAGTTCTACACTGAACAAAATTTAAAAAGAAGCTGTTTTTATGTTATATTCGACTATTACCTTAAGGAATATTTAAAAGAAATAGCGGTTACTTCCCTTACATTATAAGGAACATGTTGATAACAAAACTAAAAATACAACACACACCAAAATCTGCAAATGTCGCTTCAAGATTGAAGAAAAAACATGGGAATTGTTATAAAAATATTATCTGATTTTCTTCACATGCAATGATTTCTAAATCCATATAACCTATATAGGAAGCGACAGAAGTAGCCTAAAAATTAGTTACCCGATGACCAAATATGCAGAAATTTTGCAAAGTTGATGAAATCATCTAGTACAATATATAATAAATATATGTACAAGTGCTCTCTCTATCTACAGCAGTAAAGCATTAAGCAGATTTTGATGTGTTTAATGAGATATGTAGCATGCACATGCATACCTCCACAAAGGTCAGTGAGAGAATTTGACAGGGGATACGACTGCTTCAAGCCACTGTAATCAGGGGCAGACAACCTATTAGAGTTAGGGTCCGTCTTCATGTAGTCGTACATGTTGATACGTGTGTCATCGTTGGAATAGTGGCGATCTAGAGGAGTGTGTGTTTGATTGTGTCGCTGTTGCTCGTCTATACGTAGCGTCTCCATGCCATTACACTGAAAACAACAACAACATTACATTTATACCCAAGACATTTCAGTTAACTAGTGACAAGGAATTTCATCCAAGTTATTGTTGATAATGTTTCCTCACAAACACCAACCAATCTTACTTGACTTGTAAGTATGTGTGGTATCAACCCTAATATTTGATGTCAGGCCAAAAATAACTGACAATATTTAATTATAGTATTAAGATTATAGTTTAAATTTTCACTTATACGGATTAAAAAAGTTAATCTATGAAATAGCTTCTACCTTGAAACATGTTCCTGCAAGTTTCCTTATTAACTTTACAGTGGTAACTTTTACAAAGATTGTCTTTTAATAGAGCAGACTACATTACACTCAATAATTCTTATCTCGTTTAGCTATATACTGCTGTAACAGCCAACTTTACAAAAAGGTAACTTACCTCTAAGATAGCTTCTTTCAAGTCCTCAACAAACTTCTGTCTGTCATGGTCGTTTCGTGCATTGAAGGTGATGTGAACTTTACCGTCCAAGTTGTTAACAAGCCGCACACCAAAAGAATAATCTGAAACAATAACGGATACAACATGGAACATGATGAGCATTTGAGGTTAGCTGTGTGAACAGCCTTATCAATCAGTGCAGACTATGATCAGGTATGTATTAATACAGGCTGATTGTGTACTGTCAACTGCCTAGTTTGCTAATTTTTCATTGAACCAAGTGCCTATCCTCTTGAACAGTAGATATTTCTGTACAAACTGGCAGCTGGACAAACCTACATCAATACTTAAAGAAGGCCAAGGTAGAAGTGTGCAAATAATTAATAATGCTATGTAAAACACCTACATAATGCTGTACCAAGGGAGATAATTATGACTGCATTAACATCACGCTTAATATTCTAAAAAGATGAAAGATATTAATGCTGAAAGATCTGATAAACTGGTGCCTTTGATCACAGGCAATAAATTAAGAAAACCTGTTCTATAAAAGGTAATAAGCGTGCAGAATCTGAGCACTTGATGTGTTCTTTTATAGAATACTTACGAGGTGTTTCAAAGAGGTAAACTTGCATATCACACAGTGAGAATGACTGTTTGAAGGAATATGTTATACCTGTCTTCTTCTTACTGAAGATTTTGGTCACCTGAAAATAAACATACACCTGTAAAGAACAGTCTTGTTTTCTAACATTCTATATATAACCTTCTGCTTATCTGTTTTAAAAAAAAATTTTTTGGTATTAAACAAACGTTCAACTTGTATTCGCAGGTGCTTTAATTTTGTACAAAAAATGTTTCCATTTTTATAATATATGCATGTAACAGGCTATTTTCAGAACAGACTTAAGAAAACTCAGATGTAAACAACGATAATTTACTATGTTTTCTGTAAGATTTACATAGCAACTGTGTGAGGTGTTCACTGGCAGACAATAAATAAACATATTTTATAGCCATAAATTACCAAGCTTAACTAAATCTTAGCAGTTTATTAAAGAATTTATAGACTGCATAAATCTATGCTTAAGTGCGAATGCATTTCACGAACACTTGCTATATATGGTGTTATGTAACTATTTAAAGCCCACAATGAATATCATTCAAGTGACGATAATAAAATCTATTCTATAAGTAACAAGTGTTATGGTTTTCCAGGTTAAATTCAAATGGAAAGACTTCATTTTTTAAGGGCCATTGACAGAGGAAGGAAAGAAAAACAACACTTAGAAAATGTCTTCTGATTAATCTTAGACACACACTACCATGAAAATTGTTCTTAGAAGATACCCAAATCATTTCTTTTTTCTAATTATTAAACGCCACTTTCTGTTGTTTGACAATAAATATGTATATAGTTTGGGGAATAAACGTCAAAGCAACTGTATCATTTCATTTGTGTTTATTATACTGGTACATAAAATGATTTGAAATGGAAAGATTCTTGGATCTATTAGAATTTGTTTATATCCTGGTCACATAACTTCCTCTATAAATATTCAAACAACTAATAAGGTATCTAACGGCAACGAGAAAATCTATAATAGTGTGTAATACTAACCAATAAGAGATCATTAAAGAGGAAAACTTCTCTCTGGTGAAGTCCGATCTTTTCTTTTTTGTTTGGGTCGTTGACTTGGTACAGTCGACAGTAACAGACCAGTCTACGATGAGGTAGAGCCAAGGCCTGAAATACAAACAAGTCAAGTTTATAAATTGCTATTGCTAAATTGTATTCACTGTATTTCAGGAAAAGCTGAAACATTAAATAATTAGGTAAAGATTCACAAATACAACTTTATGGCAAATGCGGCTTTGTGTTTTTTTTATCATTTTCAAGGCCTTCCCTGCTTCTTGCTAATACATGTATCTTATAATGCAAAAATTCTGCAAAGAAGTAAAGAAAGTCAAAACTGGCCAAAGAAATGCTTACCCTTTATTGGTCAAAGTTTAGTATTTGCCCTCAAAATGACTGTTTTAGCCAAAAAAGTCATGACATATTTCCAGAACAGAAGGGGAGGCCCTTTCTCATATTTAAACCTGTTCCTAATCTATGCTTTCTTAATTTTTATATAGAATAAAACTGTTCTTTACCGTAAATCAGCATTATATTTACATATTCAACTTACAGGCTTCCTGCTCCCAACAATGGTCTGTTCGACCTTCATGACCTGGGTCACATGATCAACTCCTGGTCTGAATTCCTGTGATTTTACCCGCTCATAAATACCAGTCAACAGGTCTGGGTCGACATCTTCTTCATCATCAATTCCTGAAAAAAAGATTCAATAAAGTTTGAATTGTAATTTTTGATAAACATGTATATATGATCACATGTCTGGTGTGGCAGTTACACCCACTGATGTCAATCATGTTTAATGTGAGTCATTTAACTTTTCATTCTTATATTGAAGCTGTATGTAAACCAGCATCAGGACCAGAAAAATAACCACAAACAATTAGTCTCTTACGGGAAGTAGAAACTCTGCATTAGAACATAGCATTTTAGTTTTTGCAGGTGATATTTACATCTGTACTCTGCAGCTGTCAATTACAAACTGTCATGCAACACTTTATTAGAAACCTAATCCTTTCGGCCCTGAACTAAAACCACATCTGTCATTAGGTTTCAATTAGTTTTTTCCTCCACACTTCCTAGTGCCACAAAATGCTTTCTTCCGTAATATTTAGAACTGCCTGATTACTCAGTTTGAACAGTTTTCACCAGTTGTTCCTCTAACTACGTGACTACAGCTGACCCTGTATAGAACAGCCACCCAAGGTATACAGAAAAACTGGCCAAGCAATGCTTAGCCAATGTGTATTCAGTCTGTCACGAAAAAAGTTTAAGACTAAAGGGAGTTAAAGGTTATGATGTTGAGGCAAAATTTAAAGTTGTTAATCAAAGTGACCTAACAGGCAGAAAATATCTGATTTTAACATAGTAGACTCAGTCTGTAATGATACTTAGAACTGTGAAATTCTAAAGTTGATATTATCGAATTTGGAAATGAAAACTACCTCTTGGGAGCCATTAAGAACATCAAGTACTATTCATAAGTTAAAACAACTGAAATATAACCCAATACAAATCTGACATATTGATCAGAAACCAGTCAAAAACCATGATCTAAACCAGTCTGAAATCTTCACAAGTTTTACTACATAAATCATCTCTTTGTGTTGAGAAAACATAAAAAATGTTGTTTTTTTGTGCTATTTTGTTGCTATCTTAGCCTCTGGAACTTTCTTTTTCACCTGAAGCTGAAGATTTTTATCACCTGAACATAATAAAACAAACAGCAGGGAATCAAGGTGTATTGACTGAAATCGAGCCAAAATTACCAAAAAGAACCCAATCCCTTGGTAATCTAACCAATCTTACGAAATAATGTTACAGTTTTCTAAGCTAATATCCAAAAAATCCTTTTTGCAACAGGTAAAAATACTGTTAAGTTTAACAGGTGTGCACAAAATCAAAAGCATAACCTGATAAAGCTTCAAGTGTGGCCGTAACATGCAATATGTTTTTAATGAATCTTTTCCATTTTACTATTTTTATTACAAAATATTTTGTTGGCATGCTGACTACATATGAAATTACAGAGCATATGGCACCTGAAGGTTGTTTCTCTTACAAAAAGATCGTACCAAACATATTTTCATATCTTTAAAGCTTTTTACGGAACCTGCATACATGTGCTGTTTTTCTAATTTACTCTACTAGGGTAAGTTCATGTATACCAAGCAAGCTGATATGTCACTCAAACAATAGCAGTCAATGTATATCTATCGCCAAAAATTTGATGGTCAATTAGAAAAAATTGCTATCATAACATAATCTATGATAAAAAATCTTTTTATTTTTCATTTGATGATAAAGTAACGAGATTCCCAGTAAGTATAAGAGAGAAAATCTTGATCTTGTTCGTGAGTTTCAACAGATCAATTTTTCATTCTGAACGCCTACTACTTGAATGCTATAACATATGTTTGTAAGGCTTCTAACTCATTTCTCTTTCAATTTCAGGCGAAGTTTTTTTATTTTTGCTCCACAAAACTTGTTTTCCCCAACAGAATTAGTCATCCTATTCCATGTTGCACACAGTACCTGCAGCATTGTAAGGTAGAGAGCCAAAGTGCACTAACTTTACAATTCAGCAAAAAGTTTTTAAGTATCTTGCCCGAGTTAATACCCTCTTCTGTTTAACAGTCTGTTAACTGCTTCAATTGAATAATAACAGTTTATGACTGCTTGCTTTTATAAATCTATTGTTTTTTACTGCACCTGGCACCAGTAACAGTTGCGAGGTTTCGGTTACCTTTCCTATGCACATAACTGCCGAATGTTACAGTTTATTATATTTATAAGGAGCACTGAATCATAATGGATGTTGAATTAATCTTCCAGATCTCAGCAAAGCTGATAATTATATTGTCTAGTAGTCAGAAATATCGAGAAAGTCTGGAAAGATGTAATACGTACCTCTGAGGTTTTTGATAAAGTCTTCCAACTTCATCTTTCGTTCTGGTTTAATGTTGGCATTATGAAGGTCAGTGTTCAACATGATAATTGCAAATGCCAGTAACAGCACAGTTTCCGGGTTTTTGAAGTTCTTCACTTGGTCCGGGTTGCAGTCTACATACCGCTCCGCAAATACCTGTAGAAATACGTACAGAAATATAAAACATAAACACTACTTTATAGGTCACATGCAAAAAAAGATCTATCTGCCCTGTAAGTCAAAATATCTAAGCCCAAATGATTACATATAATCAAGGATTGACGCAAAACTGTCCTAAGTCCTTCTTTATTTCATATAAGTTATGACAGTTTTGCAGTTACTCCTCAATATATACAGTGCTAAAATTCATTTATTACGCCAAAAGTCAGAGCATTTTCTACAATTTCGTTAAGTTTTAACCAAACAAAAGGCTGAATTTATTGTATGTGATGTGCATACTGTGTTTCAATCTGTTACACGGACTGCCAGTCAATGTCTCAAATGGTAACAGTTTTGTTTATCTCCCTCGCAATTTAGTTTGTACACGCAATACTGCACACAATGTTGACATGCTTACAGTTTTATATTCCCATATTGCCTGACATATGATACAACTATACATCAGAAAAGTCACATCTGTGTCAAACATTTATAATAATCTAATAAATTTGTGGTTTTTCTTACATTTTATCAAATGAAGTCTAAAAACTTACTGGGGAAGTTTAGTGAAAGTCAAAGATGTACTTTTAAAGTACTTTGTCTGATGTGTAGAAGTACATGTATTAAAATTACTCAGTATTTTAGGTAGACATTATTATTTTTAACAAATAAGCTTCAATCTGATACTGATTTCTGTAAGATAGTGTCTTTTATTTTGCTGGCAAGGAATTTCATCTTGACCTGCTTCTTGCAAATCATGTCTTTAGTGCGGAAATGTTTTCTTATAGCCCTGTTTTTCAAATCCAATCCAAACTTAACTGGCTGATGACAAGTTTTGCAGATTGGTCTCTGCAAACTTCAGTGTCTGACAGATAGGAAAACAATATCTTTTACTAAACACCACACTATTGTATATCATATGAACAAACAACAGCATTTAGCTTTGTTTTGCTATGTCTGCACGAGATTACGTACCTCCATCAATCTCTCAATCTTCTGTGCTTCTCCCTGAAACATAAGAACATATGTTACATCAGACTTTATTGCTAACTCACACATCTTTATTTTGTTAAGAGGTATTTCATTGATTACAGCAAATTTTAGAAAGTATTATACTTTGATTTTAAAAAAACAGGATGTGGTAATTTTTATTGATCACGATTATACCAAAACCAGGAAGAATGAAAATACATGTATATCAAATGCCTTTCTTGTTACATATCATTGGTCAGTAATTCATGAAATTACTCACTATAAAATAAATATAAACTAATATTGCATCATTGTCAGTGCTCATCAAAGCCTAAAAAGGGATGTAACTCTACTCCAGATAAAGTAAATACTATGGAGGTTGTAGTTTGATGTGTTGAGATCTGATGACCAGACTATACCCTGCGGATCAGTGGAATCAAATACAATTTCCCAGCACAGCAATTTTAATTAAAAAAATTGTTTTAAACTATAAGCTATTCATTGCCATCATTAAAATAAAAATACTATCCAATGTAAGGGCCAAAATATCACTCTGGAAAGCCATCAATGTTGCTGTATATAGATTTTTTCTCACACTTCCCTATCAAAAGCATATATTACTTGGAAAATTATACAGATTCGGTCAAAGGCAAAGTAAACAAAGCAGGATAACCTTTTGTTTAGATATTTAACCTTTTCTGACATTATAATCATTGTAGGTTATATGATGAACACAGAACTTAGCTCTAAATGACAGATTAGCTCTGGAAGTACTCCGGGTACATGATCTCAATAACAGATTAGCCCTGGAAGTACTCCGGTACATGATCTCAATGACATATAAGCCCTGGTAGTACTCTGGGTACATATCAAAGATTAGCCCTGGGAGTACCCCGTTTTCTCAATGACAGATTAGCCCTGGAAGTACTCTGGGTACATGATCTCAATGACAGATTAGCCCTGGAAGTACTCTGGGTACATGATCTCAATGACAGATTAGCCCTGGAAGTACTCAGGGTACATGACCTCAATGACAGATTAGCCCGGAAACCTGGAAGTACTCCAACATGACCTCAATGACAGATTAGCCCTGGAAGTACTCCTGAGTACATGATCTCAATAACAGATTAGCCCTGGAAGTACTCCGGGTACATGATCTCAATAACAGATTAGCCCTGGAAGTACTCCGGGTACATGATCTCAATAACAGATTAGCCCTGGAAGTACTCCGGGTACATGATCTCAATGACATATAAGCTCTGGAAGTACTCTGGGTACATGATCTCAATGATATATTAGCCCTGGAAGTACTCCGGGTACATGATCTCAATGACATATTAGCTCTGGAAGTACTCCGGGTACATGATCTCAATGATATATTAGCCCTGGAAGAACTCTAGGTACATGATCTCAATGACATATTAGCCCTGGAAGTATTTTAGGAATATGATCTCAACTCAGGGTACATGATCTCAATGACATATTAGCCCTGGAAGTATTTTAGGAATATGATCTCAACTCAGGGTACATGATCTCAATACTTACAGGCATTCTGAAGTAGGACTGGAATTTCCGGAGTGCCATATCAACCTGGAGTCCAGACAGATCTATTTCCTCTGCAAAGTAACTGAAATAAACAGCAAAATACACACAATTAAGTCAAGTACAACAACTTTCTTATTATGGCATTAAAATGAACACGTGTTTTAATGGCAGTCTTTTACTAACAACACCGTCATCTGCAATACGTTTTTATCTGGTAATACCGGTATGCAGCAAATTGTCAGTATTAGCACATGAACCTCTATATGTAAAACTTATACAATCCCATCCGTTACTGTGAATACTAATTAACAAATTCAATCCCTGGGCAAAAACTTTTATCCAAGTACAGATCCAAACAACACTGTGCATTCTGTTCTTATGATCTCTACTGGTTCCAACCATCCAAAGGTTGCCATGGTTTTCACCCATGATAGCTTTAAACACTGATCTTCAACTTCTTCCAGGAAATTTCTCATTTAGTAATAAATTTATTTATGCATACAGATTGTTCTAACAGTGAAATAGTGCTATATAATCATACTAGACTTTTTTCCAACCTTTTTGCAACAATTAGGATTCAGAAACATGGGGTATAGTTACAGACAAGAATCTGTATTAACGAAGAATCACAGATCAACTTTGGTGCTGAAAGTTTCATTTTAGTGTACAGTTAATATCTTATCACCTTAACTCAAAAGATGATTGAACATTTATGACAAACATATTTGCACATAACTGTTCAAAAATACTTGAAATCAGTCATTTTCAATTACCGACCCACACTGATAACTTGTTATGGAGCAATGAATTTTGCGAAAAATTTGTCTTTATGGAAAGAGTTACCTACCATTACCCTTCAAAAGTTATTATTCTTGGCAAAAAAATGGATGTGTTTTTTTGGATAATAAATGAGAAGCTAACTCTATAATCAGCTGCTAGAGCCTTGGATTTCCTCGGAAAATACAGCATTCTAAAATCAATAGAGAACCTCTACAGAATGAATGAATCATTCCCTTGCAGACAAAAATCTTCATGGAATCTCTGTGAAATGATGTGTTTGTCACTGGCACTGCTTCTGCCTCTCACAATACACTCTATATATTAAGTAGACATCATTAAGCTTACACCCTATCTATTTCTTTGATTCCCTTTTTTGTATTGAAGACTTGTTCCTTTTTATGTTTGACATGACATTCATCTTATCCAATAATACTGTAATGTACAGTAGATATACATTTTCTAACAAAATTGCGGATGCTGTTTTCGGAAGTACAAATTTAAGTATTTTGATTAGGGCTTGTTATAGGGCTACTTATTAAAGAAGAAAGGTCTAATTGTAATTCTTGTCATGTGACCTGATGTAGCAGGAAGCATGTCCTTGTTCATCTTGCTGTACCTGCTCTGGTGGCCCTTACAGCAGACCATTATCAGAAGCAACAGCATATACCTGTTTCTCCTAGCTTCATTACTGTCAAATCAGCTTCCATGAGAAACTATGCAAAATATTCAAATATTGTTTTTAAAACTGATTTATAGGTTACAACATTTTGACATTAATGTGGTACCACCCCCCTCTCTTTGGTACTAATTATTATTATACAGATAACTAATTATTCTCCGACTTTCATCCAGGTACGGTACAGGTAGATCAAGTATTTCATCTTCTACTGTTTTAACTGCCATCAAAGCATCTCTGCTTCCAGTGATGTAACATTCTGTACCTACACTAAACCAGTTTAAAAGGCGATTAATATAATTCCATTACATACTGGCAGGATAGCAATTTAAGATGGGAACTCATTCTGTTGGATTTCTCACGCCAAAAACTGATGCTTTATTGATCTAAAACATGAGCACTTTGATTCTATTATTGAAAGTTCTTACATTATGCACCTGCAGAAAGTTCCCTAATGGACTTTTACAGCAATTAGAATGTGGGAGGGCATAACAGACAATTATAGATACAACCAGGTAAACACTTTGTGCCGGGTTTGATCTCTTTCTGAGACGACTAAGGAGTGAAAATGACAATAAAATACAAGACTTTGCAAACATCATATTGTACATCCTTTTTGAGAACAATTAAAGGTCAGAACAGCATTCAGTAGAATACAATCAATCAATTCGCAAGTTTGTCATGAGTTCCAGGTCAATAACTGACAGTAAAAGCTGCAATAAACCTCAGGAACAGCACCTGATCAAACAATCCAAAATTCTAATCAAGACACAGCTACTTCTGAAGATCATACTAAAATTATGACATTAATCAATGTAAAACTTCTGCAATAAATGTCTGCTTCATGAATTAAACAGAAAATCATCCTAATAGAGAAAATCATTTAACAGGGATATCATTCTAGAATAGCATTTAAAGTAGACCATGCTGAGAACAAAATCTGGAAATGCCTAGAAAATTGCAATCAAACATGTCTACCAAAACATCAAAGAATCAAGTAGAACCCTGTTGACTGTCTTGTACATTTTATAGATGCAGCCAATAATAATAAAATCCTACAAAAACAAACTAATTACATGAAGCAAATAACAGAAAAGCGCAATGATAATCCTGGGATGAAAAAAACAAGAAGGTCCTAAAACTTGAGGAATCCACCTGATTAACATAATAAAATACACAGAGGGGATGTGACTTCAAAGGGAAGCAACATCAAAGGATGAAAGTAAACCAGCATGGCTAAATTGTTTGTTGATGATTTCTTACCATGTACAGGTGGATAATTAGGTGATTAAGCAAAGGTCAAATGTGACAGAGCTGTTGAATAATGACCACACACTGACATTGCCGAATGTTACCAAGTACATCTCCATAGGCACACCACATTGTATACAGACTTTTTAAATGCCAAGGGAAGCTTAATTTTATTTATTAGACCCAGTAATTCACCTTAAATTGTTCATTCATGAGTCTAAGTCATCACCACAAAAATGGTCTTGACACTTGAAAAATTAAAAATAGGCGAGCTGCTTTGAACAAGCATCCTATGTTCAAGCTACTATTGCATTTATTACAAATAGCGCCACTTCCTAGATTATCTCGATAAGCTGCAAAGTTTTTGTTGCACAGAAATTAAAGGAAAAATAACTGAATACTAGTTAAGTTGACAAATGTCTGTTATTTTTATACAGTGTGAAACCAATCAGTTTAGCTAGGAACATTGGTCAGACAAATGAATATCACTTGGACATCAATTGTTTCCTATAATGGATTATTCTCTGCAGACCAACGCTCCCCGCTGTCTGACTCATTACAGTCCCAGCGCTTGTCCAGTCGCGTAAAATTATTTATTCTTGTGCCAGTCAACATAAATTCAGAAAAATTGAGATCAATTCTTAGACAGACTGTTCTGAAAGACAAAGCACTTAAGGTTTTGCAGTAATTTTCATTTATTTAACGCTTACACAGTCTCTGGTCTGCAATTTATTCATTCCTTAGAACAGTAGAAAACAACGCAATTATGTTTTAGTAGAAAGGAAATCCTGTGACATCATGGATGTTTCCAGTTGATTTTATATAAGAAAGGTCATTAGTAAATCAGAGGATTTCAGTATCTTGGCCTATAAGAAGTAACAATGTTTTCTATTAGAGTCCCTTGCTTTGAACGTCAAAGTTTGTTCTGAAATCATTAATTTCTTACAATCTTTTACTCTTTCATGACTTTTGATTAGTTCGGTGACTTTTATGCAAAAGAATCATTTTGTGAAACAAATACAGTAGTTTTGGGGAAAATTATTGGGTTATATGAGTCTGGGTTTATACATCCACCCTTCAAAGTTCAAGACAACTGGACATTTGGATCTACAGGTGTTTTCAATACTGGACATGTTTAACACTTACACTACAGTAACATTGGCCGAAACTTCCATCTGACTGCCAGATGACTCAGTATTTACTTTATATATGTCTTCATTACTTACATCAGAGAAATGTATAAAAGTGTGATGTACATTTTTCTTATAGTTAAACTACCCCCAGCAACTCTCTGCCCTTTGATCAGTGGACCTAAGAAAACACAAACTCCCTAGAAGCCATTCTCACTGACCCGGATCAAAGGGCTGAATGTAATTGTGTAAACCTACAATTGTTTGATCCAAGTAAGAACCAACAAAAAATTAATCTATTGATTGGCCAGGCATTGCAGACCTCTTTAAGAACAAAGTGTTGTTAAAACTGTACTAACCAATAAAACATGTACAATAAACTTGGAATAAAGCCATGTGAAAGGATCAAGGAATATTGAAGTCCGATGAAAGTCATGTAGAACATTAAAAGCAAAAGGCCATCAAAAGTAGGCAAAAGAATGCCAATGCTTTCATCTTTTGGATGGAAAGTATTTATATGATAGAAAAAGTATTATATGTTACTGAAAATGAGTACCTTGAAGAACACTGGATAAAATTTGGAAGTGTTACAGGGAAGCAAGTGTGACTGTTATTTGAGTGCGTTATTTTCATGTCAAATCCATTAGGACCACCCAGTCCCTTACACAGCTCAGTAAATACTTCAGTACCAGGAAGGTCAACCAAGGTAACTAAGTGCAAGGAATCCATCAACAGATTCACAATTCATTGGTATAGAATTTTTAAGTTAAAACCTTTCACCATTACATGTGGAACAGTACAGTTACCCGACGCAAAGAATCAAAACTTGTTACTGTACTAAGACCAAATTCTTAAACCCATTCAAACCACCTAAACATGATCAGGACCTTAACAACTGCCCTTTTGCTTTAGATCATAATACACATACACTAAGTGACCAGCATGTTCCTTTGAGGGATCTTGGCAGGTTCACCGAGGGAGAAGGGTCGCTCGGACATTTCTAATGAGAGTATGATCCTTTCTATGAACTACTTGTATGTAGTTATAGACTTTCCCTGTCCTACAGATTATACGAAAACATTAATTTCTGAAGTTAATGAGCAGAACCAACCATGAAGTTAAATTTCCAGTCGATGTGAAGAATGATGTGAAGAACCATGTGAAGAACGTATATATATATCAAAGTTTGTAATTATTTTCAAACATCCCTTTGACCTTAAAGATATCACAGCAAGAAAAGAAGTAAATTTTGTCTGACAAATTTCTCTGCTAAACTGTGATGTCAATTTGAGGCTTCAAATTGCATGCACAGCAATTTTCTTATGATAGATACATCTTGCCATTTTTTCTCTCTCCTTCAAATTTATATTCATAGAAAATCTAGAATAAATAACATTTGCCATCACGATGAAATTAAAGTTTTCTAAACCCAGACAGGAGAGATGTCCCTTATGACAAAATGGAGAACAAATCTGCCGTAAAAAAACCTACACACTTTGATGAGGAGATTTTCTGCCTCTGACTGTTTTCATTATTCATAACGCAATACATGCTGCCCTGCTGCTTTTTTGTCCAATAAATTATTCAATGCATTTTTAGAAAGATGTGCTAGTATCAAGTTCCTGCCCCACACCCCATTATTTCTAGGCATTCAATACTGAGGCCCTGGTAATCACTTACGGTAATGTTGTTTGCATGTAACATTATGGTTCATGTCGTACATCAGAAATGACAAGTAGAAGTATACAAACTGAGCCTTAGTTGGTATGGCCACCCTGCCTAGCAACAAAGCTACCAACTGTGTGTCATCAATATCAGTTATTGTTAATTTGAAAATTTAATGTACAGTCTTTCTTCTTTCTTTTTTCTTTTGATTGTTTACAAGTCCTGGCCATTAACCCTGGGACCTTATCCTGAGTGAACTTGCCTGACAGGCACAGATTGAAGAGAGCCGATGCAGATACAAGGGAATCCGGGTACCAGACCCTAGATCTTTTATGAATAGACCCCTTGGTTCTTTTACATGCCCGGTGTAGAGACTACCTCTGGGTTTCTAACCAGTTCATCTCAAATGTACAGTCATATGCCTATATATATGTATTTACCATAGCACATCCATGTTGAAAGCATTCTGTAGATTTCCCAGGTATTCTCCAATCATCTGTTTACTAAGACCTTTCCGTGTGATGAGGAATCGTGCCACAGTCTCTGGTGACTCGTTGATGAAACCATGCTCACACAGAAAATTCAGACCTTTTTCTGGTTTTCTGAAACAAAAAAGTTACTTTTCAAATGCATGATATTATCAAGGACTACCTATTACTTTTGCCGATCTGTTTCTTTTTTCCGAGTCTTAAACTTCCGTTATTATGAAGACTGTTGGTTTTGAAAATTCTGATGATATTGCTTTACCACCTATCCAATTCCACTCCCTGGATATTTTCAGGTGTTTAATTTTCTCTTTTAAGGTTTAAATTCCGCTCAAATACACCAATAGGATGGTATCATATACCTAAATGTACTAATGCCCCCCTAGAAATAGAAAATTTTATATTGGTTGATGTCACACGATAAGATGGGAAGGTAGCAGCAGGTCAAATTGCCTTTAATATTAATATTGTAATTGAAACCACATCAAACTAGATAGGAGAAACTGAACTATCAATTTCTCTCTGGGGATATTTGGGACAGGTTGATATAATACCCAATTTTAAATAAAGAGCAATATCTATTTTCATGTCAATAAAAAACACTTTTGTTTTTCTGTATTTTTTGTACCCTAAGTAAAGTCAGTTTAACCTAACTGCCTATTGTGATGAATCAGAAAGTTAAGTACAGTCTTAGTCTCTGAGGTCTCTTAGAAAATTTGTGATACCAGTTGGATTAAGACCCAAAAAGTCACGAGTCAGGTGACACAAGCTTTCCGTTGTCTTGAAGGATTACAGAGTATCAACAAAGAGACTTACTTTCATAAATAGACATGAAAAGAGACAATTATCTTCTAACATCGTCTTAGGGCGACACACTTGTTATGTCCTTAAAACTGAAGAGTGGTTTACCGGGAAATCTGAAGAAACTATACAAGTACCAAACGGCTGTTTCCGCCGATTCAGTGATTTTTTCAAGTACTTCAATGTCTATTGTTTTTGTTTGATGCCTTTATGACAGATCAATGTAACAGTCATTGAGGACGCAAAATTACTTTGTTAATTCATGTAACCTCATGACCTCGTTATCTATAATCTCAATATGAAGCTTTAAAACCGTACAGGCCCTTTTCTTGGGACAGTCCGATATCAGTCATCTGAACAGTCGTTTGCCATGAGTAGCTTATGAACAATTCTGGTCATGTCCGAAGTGAAAGATGGACAAGTGAGAATTCTGTAATTTTTGCAGTCTTCAAGTATGTGCCTTTGAACCACATATAACTATCCTGTCTGTATATAATAAAGATAATTTAGCATAGTTTTTCTTGAACATTAACTGCATACAGTGCAAAGAACTCTATGGGTATGTGGCCTTCAAATAATGCATTCTGACATGCTTGTGGCTTGCAGCAGTTTGCTGTTAAATGCTTTAACACCAGGAAGTCTGTGACAAATTAAATATCTGCTCTATTAACTGGAAACCACATGCACAGTCGTGCTGACAAGCTAGGTGTAAAAGTGCCAGCTCTGAGGCAAAAAAACAAAGTTAAAGGTTTTATGATAACTTATTTGTCTAAAAGGCTTTTAAACCCTGACTCCTGACAAAACTTTAAAGACAGATTCTCAAGGGACAGGGAGACTGAATTTGTTCTAGTTTTTCAATGATGGAACTCAAGATTTTGATTTCTATGTCTCCTCCACTGCATAGCCATTGGGGAAAATTTAATGTATAAGTCACTATGACCTTGAACTTTGACCCCACAAAAACAATAGGTGGCAAGTCATCCTATGAAGTACTGTGGATCAGGGCAAAAACAATATGTCTCTCCAGACACAAATATATGTATATCTCAGCTTACTTTTCAGAATAGCTAAAAACATAGACCAAAGACAGACTTGAGAGTAACATGCTGAAAACAGTCTCAGCAGATTGCAACGCAGAAAATGCTGCAAGCAGGGTAGAGAGTACACCCACATAAACAAAAATTGCAAGAAATTTCCCTATAAATAAGAAAGGAATCTTAAATCATACAATATGACTGGAGAAAAGGCGTCACTGGCACGAAGTTTTTTTTTCGTAAATGAAGCAAAGAAATTTTGTCTGCCAAACTTATTAAATGAAGCCCCTTATACATCCAACCTCTAGTAATAATTTCTAATTAAAACATTTAATATGACATTAGCTCATCAAAGAAGATTTTATATGCTTTATATGAAAGAGGATTTGCAAGGATGAATCACAAAGTGCTTAATAGACTTTTATATCACATATATCATTACTGCATAACAAAAATAGAACCCTGTGAGCATAAGGTATCCTCATTAGATCGTTAGTAAAAGTATTAGTCTAAGAGGACTTGCCATAATATGTACAGATACTTTTAGATATTGGCTTATAGTGCTTATGTTTCTGGAGTGGCCTCACCTTTTTCTGTCTTTCACTAATACTACTAAACGCACCAGGTGTTACCTGTCCTTGTATCTCTCATTTTCCTAGAGTAACCTGCCCTTACATATTGTTTCAGTGGTGAAATCTGTGCTTCAAGTGTACACTGCCCATTTATTAAGTATTTAATTTATGTATAACAGTATAGTTATTCTAATGCAGATACATAATGATTTAACTCCCCTATCTACAAATGGAGATATCTAGTTTTCCAGAAAGCAATCAGGGTTACCTGCCCTTATATTTCTGAATAACTTGGAAATTCTAAAATAAAAGAATTACACATTAAACTGCACATGTGTTTTCAGGCTGTACAATGTGCATACATTACAAAATATTCCTGACTTTTTTATATATAAATTCTGATATGACATTACAAAGGTAAAATCACAGTTAATTCTGATATCATCTAATGAAAACAATTCTTTGAAACCAATTTTTACAGTATATTAAGCAGGTGTAGGGGGATCTTCACATCATGTGAAACAGCCAATGGCTTCACGTACCATTACTTTGCATGTTTTTTCTATTACGTAGCATTAAATGCATTCTGTATATAATAATTACACGAAATGTTTTAGAAAATTCAGAACAGTAGAACATTTGCGAGCCTGCTGTCATGGCTCCCTGTCGTAAACAGGCTATAGGTTTGTACCTGGGTGTGTAACTGTTATTAGATTATATGGAATATTATAAAACAATGAGCTAATGATCTTTGCCTAGGTTCAGATATTCCTATACCGGTAGACAGGTAATTATATGTCTGGTTTTACAGCAGAGACTGGTTCTCTAAATTACAAGGCACCCAGTCCATACATATAGGTACAATGCCACAAAATTGTAGGTACACTGCCATAAAATTATTCTGTTTGTTTGATATACAGCCAAAATAAAAAGTGAGATGTCTTGGATTTTCCTGAGAAGTCCGGTAGACTGTGCAATGTTATTGTGCAAACAAACTATACTTACTTATTGAATAAGTTTAATCCAATTCTGTATACACGCTTGCGATGCTTGTCCGCAGACTTTGGTCCAGCATGTGGATGTTCAGGAGTTACGCTCAATCGTATCCGTCTCTGGTAACTTATACTCTCACCACCTAAACTCACGTTTTCCGCACTTACATTTTCAGAACTTGGTGAACTAGAGTACTGATTTTCACTACCGGTATCCGGTTCACTAGTTTCAGAAATATTACTCATGCGTTTTACATCTAATTTCCCTATAGAACCTGTGGAACCATTTAAACTACCATTTTTACGTTTCCATATAGGAGAGGCTTCCGGTGCACGACTAGGAATCGGTGGTCGTTTATTAGCGTCATTTACATTTTGTGTCTGACCGGACTCTTTCCGTGATCTGTATTTAACTTCTGAGCTATTCATCAAATATTTAACAGTTTGTTCCTGCATTAGTTTTTGCTCCCGCGACCGTGTTCGATCAGGGGATACATGATCTCTGCTCATTTCATTTTGACTACTAGTTAATGAAACACTATCACTAGACTCAGACTGAGTTCTAAAATTTTCGTAAGATGAATTAATACTACGATTACTGCCTAACGTATCTGCACTTATATTGCTGGATGCGAGGGAAGTCCCTGATGCTTTATGCATCCCTAATATTGTAATGTCTTGACTAGCATCACTTTGAAAACTGTCGGTTAATATATCAGTTTCTTTACTTTCTACTAATGTTTCGAAGTCTAAACTATGTATATCTACTGCACTTTCATATGGTGTAACTTGTGGAGAGTCACTAGCACTACTATCATTCATTTCTGGGCATGAATTTCTGTTGTTATTTTCTTCAGTTTTACGTTTACCATCTTTAACTGCATGCCCGTTATCTGTCAAATCAACTTCACGACATCTCTCTAACTTGCGATCACGTCTTGACGTACGCAGTTTTTGCATATCAAATTTGTTGTAAGCCTGATCGAAGCTCATTTGCTGTTTCACACGATGGGGATCGGCAGCTTCTACTAACCTTTTTCTGGAATCATTAACATATAAGTCTGGGTGACGTTTACTCGTTAGATCCCCGTTCTCAATCACAGTTGCGCCCATTGTGAATTGAGCATCGGTAGAAATTCTATCTGACCACACTGTATTACTTCTACCTAATTTTGATAATCTTCGCTCTGCAACAGAATTTCTTAACTTCTGGAAATTTCTATTCATACAGTATTGCCTATAGGCACGTTGTATAGTTTTAGCGGCACGGCGAGCTTTGACTGAGCCTCCGTATCGCCTCTCTAGCATCTCAATTTGTTTATCTTGCAAATCCTGTGACAGTTCATAATTCACAGATTGTGCCCTAGATCTCTTGATCAACTCATCTTCCGTTCTTCTCAATGATCGCTGACGACGAACACTTGAATTGCCGACTGAATGCTGTGGCGTTACCTTCAACGGTCTTGCAGACGGCTCTTTAGTGGCTCCTCCTACAGACCGAGATCTTGCTTTCTGCCTCAACAGCTCCTCACTGGCACGGGCACTTGTAACACTGCAAAATATGAACGCGACACTTAAATAAATTCAACCAAAAGAAAATATTTCCAGCTTTTGGAAATTGTTACACTAAGACCTAAAAGCGTCTGCTTTGCATTACGGTTTCTAAATAGAAGTAGAAGCTAAACTGTCATTAACTTGAACACTTCAACTTTTCCTAAGAAGAGGAAACAAGTCATAAGAAAGTAATGTAATCTTTATAAACTCAAGTTTTGTTTATTGACCATATGGGGGCAATGTTGCAATAATAAATAGGAAGAAAATGGCGAACAGGATAGGAGAAAAGGAAATACAACATTGACGTTCTCTAGAAACAATGACGGATACTCTCAACAATGAAACACTTGTTATAACAACCACTTGTGATCCCATACAGTTAACATTTTAACCTCATCCTTGTTAACTCCTTCAAAGACGGAACAAAAATCCAGCATTTCAAATGAATACAAAACTGTTAATATTCATTTTCTAAAGCCTGGAAGATTAAATTATGAAACTTGAATCCATCGCCAGCATTCAGTAGGAAATTTAAAACGACTAATAAATTATAATGATAAGATTTTCAAATGATCATTAACCAACATTTTAAAAAACAACAACTTGTTTTCAAAAAGATAAAAACAAACTTCAATACAATGCCAAGCAGTAGTCAGCATCTTTTCATTTAAAAAATAACCAACCTAAATATTTCTCTCCTTTTTCCATTTTCACCAACAACACAGATAGAAATATCACCACTTATTTTTATTTGTAATCCAGCATTTTTTGGACACAGTGCCAAATTAACACTTTTGTTACGTTCGCTGTCTGGCAAAGCAAGCGCTCGATTACTTGAGCCACTTGACCAGTCGCTACTACTCTCCAGATGATAATCACTTTCATCATAATCATCAAAGTGCCATGGTTTGTTTGATCGCTTACGTCTTGGACGCATCGTTTGTTAATTGCGATGTTTTAATATTTTCAGAAATGTTTCCAATTTCTTTTCCTTCTTGTAAGTAAAAACATCAACAAATTCGCTAAAACCACCATGCACAGATCTTATTCAAATTTTTCAGAAAATTATTTTTTAAAAATCTCAAAAATACGAAAATGTATTTTAGGTATATGATAATCTCAACACAATGTTACAATAGTTATCACGTTTAAATCTGGTAATCAAAAACTCGACTTGGTCCACTGGTAATCACTAAACATATGAGCAAGGTACTCATTAAAGACAGCCCTGGTTTCAGCGAGCATTTCAGGGCGCGTACAGGTTCTTGTCTGTCGAATAATTGCTCTATTGCATTCTCTTCACAACAGGATAGAACAAGAACAGAGTATTTTTTAATTAAAACTAAGCTCTAAATCTGAACATCTTTCACAAAACATTAACCATATGTGAGCATTACGAGGCATCATAAACCCCATACCTCGTTCTAATGATTCTACGACATATTGGCTAAAAGGAAAAATAGATTTTATGTTAATTATTAGCATGATGAAACGAGATCAAAGACAACGGAATCCATGTTTTGTACCTATGCCTAATTGTTAAAATATACATAATTTGACTCCATAAACATAGTCTTGGCTTTTGCTAATTCTGCCTCACCGGGAGACTTGCTCCATTGGGATCAGTGGAATATGTTGGATTACTGAAGCAAAGGGCTCTCGCAGGCTGCAGACGTGACTCTTACACGCTGTGAGACACTCATAACAATACAGAAATTTATTAACTTTTTTCTCTCATACCGTTTGAAGATTCATTCATGTTAAGTGTGCAGTACTAATGGATCAAGGTGAAATGTTAAAATAAATTTTGGTGGATAAATTTATAATGTCGCAAATATAAATTCTATGAGAATTCACTTTTTTCTATTTATGTTCTGAAAGTGTATGGTGGGAAAAATAATCCTTCCATGCAATACAACAATACAAATATCGGAATTTAAAAGCTTCTCATTTGCAGTTGACGTTAACATTTTGAAAAAATAGATTTCTTCCCTACAACCTACCACTTATTCAGATCTTTTTGCATAATGTTTATCAATTTATCAGTTTATATTTGGTGTCTCAACATTAAAGATGTTTTTGACTTGGTATCTTAGCAAATTTTGCAGGCAGGCAGCTTTAACAGGTTCTAGAATTTTTATCTTAATTTACTTAATTAACTTAAATTAGCATACATTTCATTGGCAGATAGGTCTCTGATTATGTACCAGTATACCAAGTTATCCCACTATAATCGTCATCAGTCACAGCAGCAGTGACACATGCATCAATTGTTCTATATTTCAACCCTGATCTTATAATGTTTGGCAACGCTACCCTCTTTCCCTAAGCCTAAACTGAACTCCATTCCCCCAGTGGTGCCTGGTTTAAATAACACACACAGGTCACTCTTGCTCCTACATTCATCTTTGTGCAGTCTGCTCCAAGGCCACACTGACCAATTCTCTAATTAAGAATCCATTTAGCATCATGGCAGTGCCAATTGCAAGCTGGTGTTTTTTGTAAATTACCTGTTAATTGTCTAAGATCACACACACAGCAAAGAAGGGGGGAGAAGTTAACAATGGTAATTTCAAACTCTTTCATCTCCCATCTGGTGTTTATGATGAGAGGAAAAAACAAAATCTGTATTATCCTGTAAATAGAGTCCTCAAACATCATCTGCCTCAGATGAATGGAACCTGGCACCAGTGCTAACCGGTAAATCTTCTACTCCCCTAGTTTCTGTTTCATTCATAATGTACTGCCATGAATATTAATGATTTCAGAACATAGCCATGATTGCTGAATAAATTACATATTAAAGAAGCAAGGAAAACGTGTGATTAACTACATATGATATTAATTTTACATACCCAAACTGTCCAAAGAAAGAGAAATGTAGTTTTTATCAGTATGATCAAACAGTCTACAATGTAATTATCCAATCAGTGCCTAAACAACAACTACAAAAACAACAACAACAACAGATCCTACATGTATATTTTACGTCTAATTATTCAACTTCCTCTGTGACATATGAACATCATCTGATGGAGAGTCTGAGCAGATACAAAGGAACAAAAAGAATGTAAATGACCTCAAACACTTACAGAAATTTGGATGTTTTTTTTTCTCTTTACTCAAAAAAACTATGATGATGGATTTTTGAAGATGTTAGTACATTAGGTTTGCAGCAACATTATCATATATCTGTCTTCTCCAGCCTATACCAGTACTGTGGAATCATTATAGATAGTTTCAAGTCAAAGAGACACCAAAGAACATCAACATTTTCATCATTGTATGCATGAACCATGACAAACTAATCACTCTGATGCCAGTTTCATAATTCCAGGGGTAACTTTACATCTCTAGGTACTTTTCATGAAGAAATTATCACTTAAATGTGAAAACCATAGATCTGTGGAATTCCAAAGTCCTTGAAGCTTAGGTGTAGAAAATAAATAAGAAGGCCATAGATATGTGGAATTCCAGAAAAGGTGTAGAAAATACATTTTTGAAACTTAAAACTGGGGGAATTTTTTAAAGATTTCTCCAGTTGCGTACAAGTGACTTTAAAGATTTTTTCCGAGTAATTGATGCCATGACAAACAGTGGCAGGTACAGACTGCCCCTCCTCTATATGGGTCAAGTAGAGTCGCGTGCCATACTGCAAACATAGTTGTATAAACAATAAAAAAAACAGCCAACTCAAATAACATTACTTAAGTGCTTGAAAATCTGCACTTTGCATATAGTAGAAAACAGTGAAACTGTTTGCAGAAACTCTGTAGGTGTCTAACATTGCCGAATTATGATAATTCTAATAATTTGATAGAAAAACTTACTGCAATATAAAATTCTCCACTGCCCAATGACAATTTGGTGTCAAGAAACAATGAGGATTATTATCACATGATGTTTCATTTAACAAATAGAGTGAGTCATCGAAGAATAAACAATGGTCAACTTTATACAATGTATTCATTAATTGGGTTCAAAGTACTTCAGTAAGTATCCCAGATGACCGTACAGTTTGAGTGGCTATTAGTTAGAGACGCAAAACATGTACTTACAAACTGACTCAAACAGAATATCCCATTAGAAACCTTACAATTCAGGTTTACATACAAACTAGCCAACTTAAGTTTTTCATCAATAACAGAAAAATATTTTACTTTATAACATGATCATAATTATATTCTATGTATTTATGTAAAAATGTAACAATGAAAACCTTGGTGTCAAGTTCTTTGGTGAAGTGTTTTTCCATGCTGTTAAATCCTTTGCAAT
This sequence comes from Saxidomus purpurata, assembly GCA_022818135.1. Classification (NCBI taxonomy): domain Eukaryota; kingdom Metazoa; phylum Mollusca; class Bivalvia; order Venerida; family Veneridae; genus Saxidomus; species Saxidomus purpurata. Next base: position 1,035,513 of record JAFMSR010000011.1, read on the forward strand.
TTGGTACTTTAAATTCCTCAACTGAATTTTCATTTTGTGACAAGCAATTTTTTCAGGTCTATCTGTCCAATATATTGACAAACTGTCAAGACCTTATGCAAGACACTTGGATATACTGCCTGAACTTTTGGAAATGCCATAAGCCATACAGTGAGATTCAATCAGTTGATAACTGTAAATTCTGTGGGTCTTCTTTTCCTGGTTTATTACACCTTATACCATATCATTTGAGTTAAAGAAAAAGATTTCCATCTAAATGGGCCATAACACACTTCCTTTATGTCTTCCTTAATTGATATAAAACAGATATGAAAATTGTTACTAGAGTCCAAATAAGGGTCATGATTTCACAATTATCACTAACTATAGCTTCAAGGCATTCGGAAATTTCATACACCATGTTTTTCCACAGGCAAAATCTTTATCTTTTTTTAATCAAGTAAGGCCAATAATTGATCTCTTTTTATGATAATGTACATTAATTATTCAAAATGACTGTTAAACATTTACCATTGTAAAATATTTGGGAAAAGGCCTCCCTTAACAATATTAAGTTAGATAACATGTTATGCAACATACCAATTCAAAATTCTAAAACTGATGACATAATGACATGTTTAGATCAGAAGAATAAGGCTTCCCTTAAAAGTTATACAGAAACACCTTAATGGCATACTTTTGTTCAGAGTTGAAAAATATGTTCCACACAAAGAAGTACTGTAACTTTCCTGTTAAAACAAAGATCAACATTGTTTAGTTTTGACTTGAAACACTATTGTGGTTAAATGTAAACTTAACATTTTATCAATTAATCAATTAACAATATCGTTTGCAGCATTAATAACGCCTTACCTGTCTACTTCCAACAATATATTCCAAGACAAAAAACTGGACTGACTTTCAGATAGAAAATGAAAAAGAAACAGCTCCTCAATAGATGATGTCTTAACCATATATACAAGGAGCCTGTGTATTTACTTCTACATCATGAAGAAACATTCAAGTATTTCCAAGTGTTTAGCTAAGATTAACCTAACACATGCTTTCCACAATCTCAAAGAAAATCTCATTAAATCTCCCCAAATTTTCTCAAAACAATGACATTCTTATTGCAAATCAAATTACCAATCAGCACCCTCCATTAATCAGCAATGGCAGGGATTAGAAATGTCAGCCCAGAGGATTTGAGAAAGCTGATGAGCCACAGTATCAGGATAACATCTTGGGAGAGACCAGGCCAGGAATGTCAGAAAGGTTTTAATTAATCTGGACTTCATCCAATTAAAATCTGACATTTGAAACTGATAACAAAATGCAAAAAGTAACTGCATGTTGTTCTTTTTTGCTTACAGCAGCACTAGCTTATGGCAAGTAGCGCCGCTACAACATGGTACCAATGGAACTGTAGGACAGTCTTAGGTTCAAGCACAAGTGGTAATAAAACAACTTCAGATTGCAGTTTGACATTTGTTTCAGTTTCTTAAATTTACATTTGTTTTCAACCTTGAAACTACTGCAAAGAGCTTGTAAATACTGCAAAGAGCTTTCCAAATACTGCAAAGAGCTTGTAATTACTTACACAGACTTTTGAATATTGAAAAGAGACTGCAAGTACTGCAAAGAGCTTTGCAAGTAATACAAAGAGCTTGTAAATACTGTAAAGAGCTTGAAAATACTGCAAAGAGTTTGTAAATACTGCTACTGCAGGGGGCTTGCAAAACTAGTATTTTTAAAATACCAAGAAACATATATAGACTGTATTAACCCAGTTAATACTGAAATGCAACTGTTCCTATTAGCCATGCAGTACACATAGGTAACACAATGATTCCTTTTGTAATGATTGGATTTCAGAAACAAGAAGAAATGAATCAATATTACTGAATATAATATATCTGCTGCCCACCTTTCATATACACAGGGATCAGAGAGCCGCTGCCTTTCCTGACGGATATCTTGTAATCTCCATCCATTAGCTGACCAATCAAGGTCAAGGTTAAATTTGTCCTTTACCATAATTGCACTGAGTTTTTTAATTTTGCCTGTTTTCTTAATTATTTAGAACTACTGTTGAGTTATTTACAAAACAAAAGTAACAGAAAACACTTCCAGTCTCACATGACAGATCTTATCAAAGATCCGTTTAAAAGTTTCACCTTATCTAGGATATGCTTGATTCAGAATATTTAGAGTCCTTATTGTTTTCCTCTTTAACCAAATAATATCAGTACTGTCTCAAGGAAAATTAAAGAAAATTTATCTCTTAGTAATTGTAAGGGAAACTTTATACATTCTGGTTAACCGCATCATGAATATACTATTCAGCCTGTATTTGTAATACATGTACACAAACAAAACAACCATGTCCCTACATTCATTATCTAGGACTAGATTATTTCTGCTTTTCTGCTCCCTTATTTCATTTTAAATTGTCAAAAAGTCAAAATTTGACACCAAGCAAATCATCCCCAAAGATCTCTTTCGACTTCAATCACTGCTTCCAATCTGTCTATCTAGGAAGTGCAATGAATCATTCACTGCTGATAAGCCCAGCCTGTCAAGAGAAACAACTCAGAATTGTCTAAGAATCAGTTACGTTCACTATTACTTTCCTTACTCCATGGTGAGCTAAAAAACATCTCATGAAATGGAATTCTGCTTCGACTCTTTTAAAACTCTGTTAAGAAGGAATTAAAAATGTTAAGTTTCTGTAAGTAAACAATCCATATCTATAGCAAAAATAGTAACCATTTATAAACAATAGATCTTATGACTACAATGACAATAAACTGTACGTATTCTTTTTATACATGTACATCAGAAATCAGTCATTTCCTGTATCTTTTACACATCAGTTGTCGATCATCAGGAAATAACGCGATTGTGAAGTACTTTCCCTTAAGGGTACAGTTCCTTTCCAATTAACTCACCAACTAACTTTCAATTTAGCTTTTCCACTCAAGTTAAGTATTGTTGCAGACAGGCAGAAAAAAAAAACAGCACTGCATGATGCCTTATTTGGGAGGTTTGCGAGGGGCTGAAAGTTGAATGAAATGACTAGTAACCTACTTAATTCATCAAAAAAATACCATGCATTTCATGTATAACAACTATACTGCCGGTACAAAAATGTGAAGGGAGGTAATACAAATCTTTAAAACAGTTATTGCGTGCTTGCTTTTAGAAGTAGTAAAAAGATGAGGTGACTTGTTTGATCTCATAATTGGTCTTGTATCACCAAGCCATCTTTTATAAAACCAGTGCCGAAAATGACAACCAAAATACCTACAACATAGATCAATTAAACAAAGGGAAGTAATTCAAACATTAAAAGTAATCGCTGTGAACCAGAAGAAAATAAGAATTGTCAGTATCTCCTACTCATTCTTTACACAACTGCACATTTTCAAAAACTTAGTTTAAAATACTTTTAATAATAATATCATCCAGGTTTTCTACATGCACAAAAAACTTTAAATAAACAAAAGGGTGACATTGGTAGGTTTGCTATACTTTATAAAGCATTAAACATTGTTGTCTGACTGGAAATAGAAGTGAAACTTTGCCAATTTGTATTTAGCCACAGGCATGTAACAAATGGAATTTCTTGGTTATACCAATAATGATAAGTCAGTACACATTAAAGTCAATACAAAGTGACTTGAACATCGATTTTTATTGCCCAGTAAATGAAAAGAAAATGCCCTAAAATTAAGCAACACATATAAGATGTCAAAAAGTTAACAATTTAAATTGTTTTTGTTACAGAATACTGGACAATCAGAATTCCTAAGAAGATTTGCTTGACAAAGAGAGATGGCAATAAAATACGAGTCACTTTAAAATTACCTGAACAGGAATAACCATTAAATTGCGCAAGTTACCACTATTTTGCATGGTTTATCATTATGCATGGTTTATTATTAGAACATTAAGTTTATATTTCACAAACACCAAAAGTGTCTACATTCCATCTTTCTAAAGAATGTTGTAAAAAAATACATTTTTGGGCTTTTAACCATGTGTTATTTAATACAAACACACTGTATCAAGTTCTTTGAGATAAATTATAATTGTCCTGTATGATATACAATCATTTATCTTTCTTCTTTCTTTGACTTCAATATACAATAATTCTGTAATGCACTTTACACTGTGACCTATAAACAGATGATTAAGAGAACAGGCATAAGTGTGCGCTGATATTTTCAGAATTCAACATTATCTCCCCCTACCTTTTACTCCTCTGCATAGTTATACTCATATCATCCAAACAAATCACTTTCAGTAAAATATTTATCTATTTTAAAGAATTTTCTCCATCTTGTATTAAAATCTTTAGCAGACTTTAAAACTTTCCGGTTTCATTTATTTACACATTTTCATAACAATTAATCTATGCACTTATCTAACATCAAGGAAACTTAAGAATGTAAATGTGAACACAGTTTCAATGTCGACACATCTTCTGGCCTATTTTACATACTTATTTATATATGATTCGTTTAATTCATATCAACTGGAGGAAGTGTCAAATTTAGCTATTCAAGTTTGATACCTATCTTAACTTACTGTGTAATGACATAAAGTCGCACTGTCTAGCTATATTTTATTCCCGTATTGAATTTTACTGTTCATTGAAAACAAATTTATAATTCTAAAAGTTTCAATACATACCCTCTCCAGCCTGCATATAATAGGAGTGATTTTTTTCATTTTCGGGTAATGAACAAGCAATGACGTAACTGCATATTTAGTTGACATATATTACACAGTAGCCACAATAAACAAGTAGATAATTGATTGACATGTTGCCAATTAACACAGACATGAAACAGACAGCTGTAACAATATAACAGTACCCACTGATGGGGTGAGTGTCACACAACTTGGCATCAATACACAATCTCTCAAAATTCATTAATGTAGACCAAACTGAAATTGTCAACCTGAATTCGTGTCAGTACACATGCAGACTGCAAACATTATCTTACTGTGTAAGATTCAAATTCTGACAGCAGAATTGAAAAATTTAATGCCACATGGAGTACTAGCTGCACAAACATATAATTATTATTATGATAGTAGCTTAAACTATAGTGCCATGGAAACAATTGGAAACTTGTCTTAGAATGTACAAGACAAATTTTGATGCAAAGCATCAAAGGCGCTGCGCATGTTTTTGAAACATGATTTAAAGGAATCAGAGTCATTTTAGAATATCAGTAAACAACCTATCACGGGAAAAACAAATACATTATGTTATATGTAAATGTTATCATAATAAGTAAAAACCACATTTACTACAGTTTAACCAAAAAATGAACGAATCATAAAACAACCTTCCGCATAATGGACGATGCGCCCATTAAACAGGCTGCTCGTGGTCAGTAGCCACCCTTTTCACGCGCGAAACCCACGTGATTATTTTGTCTTCTATTGGTCAGTTGTTAGCGATACTTTACTAACTTTCATTGAGACCCCATGTATCGCATAGTTAGGTGAACGGTCTTATTTTAATGCCTACATTTTACTTTTAGTATGTAGTATTAAAATGGGTTTTCATTATTATTCCTTGACAACATATGTATTTAAACTTCAAAATGTTTAGAGATGCAAAACACTATCGAGCGTTTTTCTGAACTTTGATGAATCTGGCCGTAGGGTCCGTAAACAAAGCATAAAAAACCGTAACCTTCAAGATTGTGGAAAAGTTTTAAATTCCTATGAATATGTCAACGTTTTGAATTAACGGTCAAGCGTTGCTCTGGTATAGTATTGTTTGTAATCAGTTAATACTATTTATTTATTCATTATAGGAGTTTGTTCAAACACAATACTAGTTTTTAATTACAATAATAATGTTGGCTGCTCCCTATTCGATTATGCAACCCCATGGTACAAATAAAACCTATCACGACCGGCCCCCCCAATAAAGACAGAAATGAAGCACATGCATAATAAACTGAAATACATAAAATGAAATGTCACCTGTGAGTACAATAGCATCCAGAACCAAAATTTTAACGTAAGGAAGAACAGTCATGTAATCAATAAAGACAAGGGACTAATTCATATACCAAATAGGGCCAAATCTACTAAATCATGAAACAAAACAACATATAAATGCTTACACGTCTCCTATGAAATCAAAATTATTGTGAAAGCAGATAAAAATCTTTTACACAATTCTCACAAGCATCACCAACAAAATTACTACTGAAAATGTTTCAAAATAACTTTTTTTAAACAACTTACCAACAATTTAAACTCCTGCCACAAATGTTAAACCATTTAAATAAAATATCACAGGAAAGGGCCAGCAGTCAATTTTCGCACTCTTATAACACAAGAAACTTCATTAACTTGATTCTAAAAACAGATGCATGTAAATAAATAAAACGCCAATGAAGCTGAGCACATGTGGCATTTAAGTCCTGGAGGAATGACTGTTATAAATAGTTAAGTCCTGACAATGAAGCCTAGATGGAATAAAAAGTCTGTTTTTTGTTATGACTTACAAGAACCTTAAGTGCCTCAACAAAACAAAAGTGTAAAATTGCCCTACAAGCTGTTGTATTGGTGTTAGAAAAAAACATAAACAAGTTCTGATTTACTATAAAGAGCGTAGAACTTGAAATCGAAATGCAACATCTGTTTACATGAACATAAAAGTCATAAACTGTGAAACAACGTCTTTTATATAGACAGTGATGATGCATTTTTCAATTTATATTATATTAACTGTCGTCAGGGCGGCATTATAATTCAAATATTCTTTGTATCTTAAAGTTTGTAATATCATTGTATGACTTAAAATCTATAATTAGACTTTATCAGACGGTTATCAACTTCTTTTATATGCACGATCATGAATGGGAGGTCCTGTTGAGATTATTCAAAATATTTGCATAATCGAACGATAATAAAATTTCTCACATTCTCTATCGGTTTGCAATAAAAATCCCCTTATGTAAATATCAAGTTTGCTCATGAGTACAAATTTATATTTAGCATGACTTTCACTGTAGATGACATCTGACCAAAAATGTCGGGCTGTTTTACCACAGCATGGCCTTGACCTTGAGGGCTGTGTGTGACACATCTCTCCAAGAGCTATCCAATTAAGTCTAAGTCCATGCCTAAATATTATAGTAACAATCTTACCACTTAGAAATAATGTTGCGTACAATGTAGTCCATATTGGGAGTGTGACATAAACATTTGACCTTGACCTTTAAGCAGATAACCATAGTTTTGTGCACTTACAGACCAAGTATTTTAGCCTGAGTAGGAATTTTGTGTCAGTAAGTTTGCATGGTGATACACCCTCCAAAGGACAACAGTATTGTGTGATTCATTGTGTTAAATTACTACCATGACTAAAAAAATAATTACGTTAACCTTGACCTTTGACTCATATAAGGTTGACCTTAGTGTTGTGACCTTGCTGGGATGCTCACATTTCTTGTTAAGCTTGATTAAAATCCCATAAACAGTAACAAACTTCTGAACTATAAAGTTAGCAATACATTTGTATTATGTTTAATATGTGCCTTCTTACTTGGAACAATTTTAATATTGAATTGAACTATTCAATTTTCTTTTTTCAATATTTACTTACAGAAAAGCAATGCCAACAATGTGAAGTTATTTGACAAAATAATTGGTGCATTAGTTAAAAACAAAACAAAATGCTCGATTTACACTTAAAGAAAATACATAAATATTCTTAAAATTACATCGCTGTACTCAAATTGCAGAATGCTGCAATAAAAGTTTCTCAGAAATGCAATGTCACAATCTAGAGCCGCAACAAGCAATAATAAATGTATTATTCAATTAAACACTAAAATCTTCCTGGGATTTCTGAGAATTTTAGAATGCATTAGAGCAAATTCCAGTAATGTTTTCTTAATCCATGACATTTTTATAGCCAACAGTATTACTGTTTTACAAGAATAACTCACTATGGCACCTGTTTTATCAATACTTAATATATTTCTAAATGGGTTTTATATTATAAGCAAACATTTTCTATCTCACAATAACTCTAAATTCTTTTTCTCCATGTACCTACTGGGAAATGCATAATACTCACAGCAGGGTTATTTTATTCACTTGAAGGTAACACTACAAAAATGATACAATAAAACAATGTCAAATCAAGATTTTATAAACAACATCTTCTTTGTCTGTGATGACAGTTTCAAATTTTATAAAATAGTTCCTGCTAATGTTTCAGTATACCTTTTCCATGCTCTCATTTCCACAACAGATTTTTATACACAAATTCCAAACATTTATAAAATCCATCAGTTTTTACAAGCCATTTGTATTTTCGTCAAAACATTGCACATTTGATAAAAACAAAATTCACCACATGGAGCCTATTTTATAAAAGTCACCAACTGCATACATGCTAAGCCTGGTAAACTTTGAACATCTTGCTTGGAGCAATGTATAACCAAAACCACACCATAAAATTTGACAGATGTGGTCTAGAGTTCAAAGAGACCAGCCTGCAGTAAAATCGAATCTTGTCCCTGCTGTCAACATGTCCTAAAAATGATTGGATATATCATTGACACTCATGAATAAATTATTGACATCTGTTTAATATGATATGTAAACCTATCTATAACAAGTAATTTACAAAAAGTCCATGAAATTAAAAAAAAAATGTTTCAAATGGGGCTTTTCTTTATCAAGCACCACTATGGCTATGTTTGGTTAAATTCATTAACAATCATTCGAAAGAGACATAATTTGACAACTTACCTCAATAACAACAATAAAATCACTTCTTGTCTCGAAACTTTAAATCATTAACTTGAAAATCCTTCCTTCATAATCTCGAAAATCTTGACTCAATATGTGAAAATCATGAAACAGACCTTTATGTTGTAAATAATTTTAATTAAATATTATTATTTATATTTATAATTGCCGTTTAATGAGTACCTTATCAACTGAACAAGAAAAAGATATAAATGTTCTATTTATTTTGTATCACATCATTGCATCTTACCGTAATTGGAATTACATCAATAATCCAGTGTGTGACTTCTGTGTTGAAACAATATAACATAAGTAATTGAAATACATGACTGTACAAAATTAGTACAGTACCAAAAATCACGAATAACGACAATTCCTTAAATACATCCAATTATAAGCTAACGGAAATGTAATAAGCCCAATTCAAATAACAATAGAAATTTAGCGCGAACTTTGTGGTATTACATTTCTTTATATTATACCACATTTATCTCGGGGCAGTAGGATTTTGTGCGATAATCAAATCGGAAAGGATAACATTACCAAACGTTATGCGTAACCTTCAATAAACGTATATAACAGTCTGAATTGTTCAATTACCGTAAAATGACTGCTTAAATTGCTTTATTGAGATTTAGTTCTAATTTCTAACATTTCAACTTAAACAGCCTACAATTTAGTGCCTGCATTATGTAAGAGCTAGCTTATATACATAGCTAAAGAGTTCTTAAATCAAGGTTTCAAGTGATTGCAAATCTAACATAGAAGACAAAACAGTAATTTATCATTGTTTGTTCTCCAAATTATAGACTTATGGAGAGTCTCTAAATCCAAAACCTCTGTTGAGAGCATTAAGTTAACAATGTAAAGGCAAATCAAGTTTGAACTTAAAACAAATTAGGTTAAACCTAATGCCACACACATGCAAGGAAAATCCTCTGTAGGGTGCCAATTTTAAAATGCAAGGTCTGATCTAACCACAATGTTAAATTAAGCCTTCAGTTTGTCTTCTTTTGTGACAGGGGTTGTGTGTTTATTGCCGGATGCCTGTTCTCCCATTAATTCACAACTAATAGTTATGATCTATTTTTTTTGTCATACCACAAAACAACCATGATCTAGTAGCAATTCTCAGGTTGCCTCAGTCATTCGCATAAAGTGCAAATATTACCGGTAAAGAGAATTTTAGATGCTAGTAAAGGGAAAGAACTCATCAGGGCTAATGACAAAAAAGGAGGCTTGAAATTTATTTTAAATTTTTAAAGTTATAAAGCCTGTATAAGATGACAAGAACAATTGAGTATGATGGAAAAATGACATGTTTCCCAAAATTTGTGTATTCAGTATTGATTTGTGTGCAATTTGACATATGTTATACTTGTCCCTAAGGCTAGTGGTGACTACATAGAAATGAAGTAATCAAATTGTGACATCAGACCACTTATCTAACAGGTGCCCTTATTTGATAAAATTATGATAGGAAGATGTCATCAGTGTTTACACAAACTTGCCAGATAACCATCAGCCTTTGTCACCAACAACAACATATGTATGATACACAGCAGGGAACCTCAACTTCAAGAGCTCTTTTGGACGGACCTAGATAAAATTCTCATCAAATCAAGAACCTCAACTTCAGTGAACCATGAAAAACAGTTGCCATGGGAACTTATCTGGTCAATCACAAAGCAGTGTTTTCTGAAGAAAGATATTACTTGTTATTTTCTAGAAGTTGTTGTCCTGGCATAAACAGAGATTTGAACCCATGATCCCAAGTGTCAGCACTTGATAGCAACATTGAACAATGATTAAATGAAAGCTTACTATCATTATAAACAAAGTGTATACAAAATTTCAACCCATTTTTACTACACAATAATTAACACAGAACAAGAAACAATTTCAAAAACATTCATGAAAATATGTGATTTGTAAATAACATTCTGAAAACTAAAAACAGCTGATTACCTCCTGAATTGCCAGTTACTGCCTTTTCACAATGAGTATAATTTATAATTGAAGGTCCATTTCATGTCTACCCTATAAAACTTTAATCCTCTATAATCCGCAATCTGTAGTACATGTGGTATTCCAACAGAGAAATCCGCAATCTGTAGTACATGTGGTATTCCAACAGAGAATGCTTCAACTATACAACATTTACTTAATGATGAAATGTTACACAACCAGCAAATATTGTTGTTCACAAGTTAATCCATCCAGGAGACATATGTTTGGCTCAATATGCTAAGTTTGTAAGGCGAAGTTGACAAAATTGTAAAAGCACAGGAAGCCATCATTACATAACGTAAAATGTGATTTTTATGAAAGCCGCAGCCCTGGACTGCAAACTTGACGAGTTTGATTTAAGATATATTACATTTTAGGCAAAATTAAATATTTGCTGTAATATAGACTGCATTCTGTCCTATTTTAAGTATATCAAATATACGCATATTTGAACATTTGCTGATAAAGACCTTAATTTATGTCAATAAATTTTCAATGGAGTATATATTAACAAAGTGCTTGTCTGGCAAAACTCCACATACAACATTAAACAAGAATACGGGTCTTGAATAATTAAATATTCGTCTGCTCAGCCTTCACAGAATGCAAGCAAACTGGATTCACAGCAGTCTTTGAAAATACTAAATAAACTGTGAAGTTAACTAAATTCCAAAACAATGTTGTTGTTTACCACAACTATCAGCTCTTGAGACATCTTATCTTGGCTATTAATCTTATCTTGGCTAATCTTATCTTGGCTAATCTTTGTTGTTTTCAGGAACAGTCAGATGAAGCTCTTCAAAGGAGAATCCATTTTGAACTTGAAATAAAAATTTGGTAAAAAATAGGATAATTTTATCACTATTAAGATCATCATATAACACTCTGTAAAATCATTACACAATAACACAGCCAGCATATAGTCTATCAGAAGCACTTTTCCCGAAAGTCCAGCAAGTAAAACTTACAATGTTTGCAACCTGGATGGATCCCAACAACAGCAGATGTAATCACACAGTGTTACAGTAGATTTGGATACCTACCATTTGCATTATGTAACTATATTCCAGTCTCATACATATACAGTATACTTTCACAGTAAACCTTAAAACAATTCACACAAACACAAAATGTCAGTTAGCTTTATCTGGCAGAGTTTGTTTTAATTCATTTCGGTACAGATCATGTCATCTTATTTCATAAATTTACATTAAAAATGCATTGCATAATACTCCACTTGTTTTAACTAACTGTAATAAGAATAGACATAAGAAAACAATTAATACCTTCAAGTTTCAAGCACACCTTGCTAATTAATTGTAGAAAATGTTCAAACAAAAGGCTTTGTGTGAGGAATGGGCTATATATATTCTACACATGTGCTGTATCATGCAATCATTTTATTCAAATCAGATGCCAGCATCTGTTTGGAAACTGATAAATGACAAAAAACTGCCATAGACAGCTAGTCTCCAAGTTTTTCAAAGAATGTTTCTTTTGAAATTAATGTTGTACAATGCCTAGACTAGTGTTACATGACAATAAATATCAATTATATGCAAACATCTTACAATTCACATGGTTGGTAGATTTTTATAACAATATGACCTTGACCTTGTTATAAACAGTATTGATTTCTTTGTTTCCATTATCCCATTCATTACCAAAGTGTCTGATTCCTAATTTTCACATCTGCAATCTGTCATTGATGATTTCTGTTCAATATCCTAGAAAGCTTTTCACATATCTAACACAAGATCTGGGTGTAAATCTGTACCAGGTTCAGCAACCTCTTTCAACAGAAATTCAAGAATCCTGGAAAGATTTGATAAGGTAAACTGTCTCCAAATCTGTGCAATATTTTGCATGCACTGGCTTAGATCAAAGGCATTCAGAATAATATAAGGTATCCCACCCTATTTCATTCCATGTAACAGAGTAAAAGACATCATCCTGTTTTTCATTAATGGCTAAACTTGTATCTGATGGAGGACTTAAAGGTGGATACAAAGGGCATGGTAAAAGCGTCTGCACTTCAGGCACAACCATGACCACCTCTGTGGTCAAATGGTTTGAGTCTCTGACTGTAACTTTTCATGTATTGAGGTTTTGGGGTTCCAGCCCTTCTTCCAAACATGTCTGAGTCCTTATGTGAGAAAGTTGGCAGTTTCTTACGGAGGACTGGTTCTTCCTAGGAACAATGGTTAGGTAAACTGCCTGCCTGTTAAAATGACCAAAACTACGGTTGGAACTGGTGTTAAACTCCTGAGTTAGCTACAAAAAGGCACCACATTCATTTTTCTCTTATCTATTTTATACAACAACAAAGTTCATACAAGTATCAGCTTATGCTATTTACAACCGTATACTTTGTTCCAAGTGTAATTTATCTATAATGTACTGACTGCATGTCTGATTTTTTTTACATTTTTTACATTAAATGCTATAACTGTATGATATAATCTTGATATCTTATGTACCTCCCCCAACTTTATCAACGGTTTCCATTGATTCACCCAAAGTTTGCCTAATCAATGGTCTCCATTGATTGACCTAAAGTTTGCCTGCGGTTTATTGATTAGAAGTATAATTGTAGATGAAACTTTTGTCTCAACAGTGCTTTTTCCTATAACAAAGTTCTCTTGATCAATACCATCTGCATCATCTTCCTTTAGAAAGACTGCATCTCTAATAAAATCTAATTCGCACATTCAGTTGTTACTTCAACACTTATACAAACTAATCCCTAATGTCACAGAGTTAAAATACTGGATCTGCACACAGACTTGAATGACATTTCAGGAGTTTAATAGCCCAGATAGCACCATATTTAACTTTGTTAATTGCACTAGCTGTTATTTAAAAACAAAAATTAAAACCTAATTTATCACAAGTAATTCCAATTTCGTAACAGACATTGAATCTATGTTTAACATTTCAATTTGGTCTTCAATACCCAGTGATATTAAGCACCTGCGCACAAGTAAATCTTAACTTTTCCCTACCTTGCTACATTAATGTCAAACAATAGAAAACCCCTGTAATCTATAATCCGCTTAAATTTCTAAAGTTCTGCTGATAACATAAAAAACAGGTTGTTTTCTTTTCCTTCTGCAAAAACATTGAGTATCATACGTTTTTGGTTCCAATTTGCTTTTCATATATTTATACACGAGAATTTTGTGCTTTAAACATACCATGCTTTTTGTTTCCATTGCGTGTGTTAGAGAACACGCTAGGATTACTTTTATTTACACTGTCCTGTGCACTTTGAACATGGGGGAATGAGGTTAAGTGCGCACAATACCGGTTTAATCCCCAGTGGTTTTTGCCACTGACCTCCAAGGCGGTGCCCCACTGTTTCCTTTAATGTTCGTTTTGTCCTCGTTTTGAATGTCAAACTGGACCTGTATATTGTGTATACCCCATTGGTAATGTATAATCGTGTGCGCTGTGTAAATTTGTCTGGGGGTTTGATGAGGCGTTTCTGCGTGATTAAGTTTGAAATATTTTGTTTTTTACATGGTTAATCCCGGATAATAGACTTAAAAATCAATGTCCTAATCAGCAGAATCTCTCAAACTTTCCATACCATCCCTTACTTTGAATTTCAGACATACTGTCCACGTTGAATAATCCGACTGAATAAAATTTAAATAAATTCTTTAATTAGATAGCTCGCCAACACTATTAAAACCATGAATAATTGTTTAACATTATTTCTTCATTTGATTGGAAATAAACTGTTCTACATTGCAATACATTTGTCAACATGGCATATTTCCGAAATACTCAATGACCCCCAAGGATAGACTGGTTCAGATAAACAAGTGTCTGATGAACTGGTAAATTGGCAGACCTGAATAAGTTGTCCGTCTATACAAGGGTATCAATTGACATCATTACGTCTACATTTGTATTGATACTGTCACAATGTAACAGCCACAAGAGTACATTCAGGTATTCCCGTTTTAAAACCTCGCATCTAAAACTAATTTGATACTTGAACTGTTCATCACTGATTCTATCATCGTTTTAAATTGATTTAGAAATAACTAAAAGTTGCGCCCACTTTTGCTGACCACAAAACTTATTGATTCAAACTGCGTTCAACAAGGTACTTGAAATGGCATTAACCCTCGACTTCTATAACATTTTCCCATCCTCGGAATACTGAATGAAACTATAAAAAATGTTTTTGAACAAAGTGACTAATGGTTTTACCACAGAGATTGTTAACATCACTTAACATACTATGAAAGTATTTTTTTCCAAATCAGTAAAGTTCTTAACTTTTATTGTCACTTGCCAGAAAAATGATAAAAAGAGGATTAATAGAAAATGTACTTAGAACTAAGAACTGAAGAGCAGAATGTATTTTAATATGGGCATTAACATAACATACTGCTCTAAACTTCAATGACTTGCTTCACTGATATAAATAGTTTAGCACCAACTTTGCAGATAATGAACAGTTAAGCATCTTTTCAGAACTTGATATACTAATCTCTTGCATTCTACTGTCCTCTGGTTTTCCAGTATTTTCTTCTCAAAACTTTGACAATCACTACATAGGAGTAACCGACAGATCACTGGACACTATCTGGATGATCACTGGTCATTAACTGGAAGATCACTGGATCACTGGTAGGGGTGGGCAATCTATTGCAATATACCAGTTATTGCAATATTTTTCTAGGCAATAATATATTGCAATATGAATTCAAATATTGCAATATTTAAAACAGGGCACTGTTCAGTTCAATAAATAATTCTGGTAACTTAAGTTGATTTAGCTCATTCTGCCAATAAAGCCAAGAGTACACTATTTAGATATGAGTTTTTTTTGGTTTTCTGACTTTCTTAGTAAAACAAATGCTTTGAAATACATCACAATATAATTGCAATATCAAGTAAAGTATTGCAATATATTGCAATATCAATTTTGCTGGCAATACCCAGCCCTAATCACTGGACATTAACTGGAAGACCACTGGACATTAATAGGAATATAACTGGACATTAACTTGAAGATCACTAGATCATTGTACATTAACTGGCAGATTACTGGATCACTGGACATTAACAGGAATATTACTGGACATTAAACTTGAAGATCAGTAGATCACTGGACATTAACTGGCAGATTACTGGATCACTGGACATTAAATGGAAGATTTCAGGACATTAACTGGAAGATCATTGGCCATTAACTGGCAGATCATTGGACATAAACAGGAAGATCACTCAACATATACTGGAAGATCACTCGACATTAACTGGAAGATTACTGGACATTAACTGGAAGATTACTGGACATTAACTGGAAAATCACTGGACATAATCTGCTAGATCATTAGATGAAGACTGTGTGATACAGTAAAATGTTTTAGTACCTAAATGATTTGTTCTGAGTAATGCAATATTACTATAACCGTGAAAAATCCTCTGCCCTGAGCTGGATTCGAACTCTGTTTCCTTTGCTAGCTCAATGTCAAGGAAGTACAAGTGCTGTGTTTACCTCTACTACAATCATCATCCTAGATGGCACATCAAGTACAAGAGAATAACCTAGACTATAGTCTAGACTTGAAATACTGTAATATGAAAAACTAGAACCTTTGCTTTAATTAGTACTTATACAACTTTACCAGAATCATGTTGCTACTTTACCAATGCAAATCTTTTACTATAAGGAACAACAAAACATATTTTTTGAAGATGACAATATTGTATTGTATCGTTTATGACGACAATCAAACTTCAAAACAAATTTAGCTGAAAAATCTATAGCTGTCTCAAACACTGGAAAGCTTTCTATTCCTGCTGACACACAATCATGTCATCTACAGAAATAACGGAACAGGATCCTGCGGCACTTTAGGCCAATATTGTATAATCAAAGTAAGAGGAAACTGCAAGACATTCCTTTTTCCTGTTACATTTGTTTTCAACTGAAAACAGTGTTCCATCTATGATGCAGAGAGTTAACAAAGTGGTCTACAAACCAACATGTACCTGATATCTTTTTCATGAGAAACAACTGTGGGGAAATTTAAGCACAATAAGACACAGCAGTTCAAGACACTGGAGTTTGAGACCCTGAGGTCATTTGAAACAACTATTGTATTACCGGTACATCAATGCATATTAGATCTAACTAAACATTAAAATACATACACTGTATATTTATTTCCACTATAAAGTCCAATTAAATCCAGTTTATCTGAATATACGAAAACTACAAAATATACCGAATAGTTGCAATCAGTCTGCTATTTTCCTTTATACCAACCCACCTTCACATTCAGTAACGTACTCAGTTACCCCATATACAGTATCACATTGTAAAATTGTTTTTAAAGGAGTCTAGAAAATGCTTTTAAATTGACCTTCCTTATTTTGACATGACCATTACATTATCTTTGGCAAACATCGTTGGAGTGAATAAAACAAAGGTAAGATGTCACAATACCATCTGTTTACAGTTTGTCACACCGTACCTGGCTTGGTTAGTCAGTCATCTATCAGCCTAGGATCAACTAACATGCAAACTACTTCCAAATCATTTAATCCAAAGATTGACAAAAAATAACCAAATCATTTGCAAGGTCAAACAGATTCAATTAAAACATTGTAAAAAATCAATCAAACCTACCATTTAAGAACGTTTTTAGAGTAAACCGGTGGGATTAAATCCTAGTTGAATCATTATGTTGGGCAGTGATGTGGCTTTCTTGCAGCCTACTGGACTGGCAGGCTGACTTGTGTCACACCCCTCCATATCCGTCTTAATCAGGATGAACAGTATGGGGCTTTGTTACCCAGAATTCCTCAATAACAGGAAAACAAGTTAATTGGATGGAAAGATTTCACAAGATTTCCCATTTTCAGAACTACAGAGGTTTGCTTTAATTAATGTAATCAAGAGCAAATTTCTGCAGAATATCATTAAGCATGTATCTATGCAAGAAATGAAAGTACTCCATCAAGGTCAGAGAATATTACACATAATTTGTGGGTACAGGACTTTAATGAGCTGGACTTGAGCTCTATGATTGACAGCAGTAATTGGATGTACTGATGTTCCACCAGAATATACAAACTGACCTGTGCTCTTAATTGGAAAGTTATTCAGTTTTTATGAAGCCTCAATTTGCTATAGTGTTGAAACCTCAACTAGAAACAGTCAGTAGGCTGGCTCATACATTCCATCTAACCCTCACCCCACTCTCCGCAGAGGTCAAATAGAGACTATACAGTCATGAACAAAGGTGAATCTTGAAAATAAGTAAACTGCGACTAGATAGACAAGATGTCTTTCTATCAAAATAGAGAAAACTGTTATGTAGTGGAGCACAAACCTTTTCATTCTGCTCCTCCTTGCTGGATCCATCTTGTCCAGAGATTATTAATTCCCGATTATAAATACATGTAGTTAATTCGCAATGTCTTAAGTTTGTTTCAAGGTCTGTTATACAGAGCGTATCAAGAACTGCTTCCTTTATTGATTCACAGTAATGTTCTAATCAATATTTCAAGATCAATACTCACACCCTTCACCCACTCAACCATCATACCAGTAGCAAGCTATACATGCAATCAGAGTATGGTAACTGAGCGCACTTGTCTATACTGTCATTATACTGTCACTACCCACGCTTTTATTGACAATCTTTTGCTTCTGAATTTTAAATTTTTACAATAAATTCACTTCCTTCTACAAAATGAGGGACGCAATTAAGCCAAACCACTGTAGGGACTGTGTCCTAGAAATAATAACATTGTTCAACCTTGTTGTAATCGTCCCACAGGGACTTATTGTTCCATCATGACCTACCAATAAATGACTGTAACATTACAGATTTTCAATACTTCTTACGTATATGTGAGACTAAAATAATTGATCATGTATATCAACGATAAAGACGATCAATGGCGTTGAATTTCTTTTCAATTTGAACAAATCATACTGTGTGACAGTAGAAAATAAATTCAATAAAATCCATCAACTTTTCTCTCAATATCACTGCGGTGCAGAATTTTAAGTAGCATTTGAAATTAACACAGATCAAAATAAATATTGAAATTCAAAACTTCATTAAAACTGCAAAAAACATCTGCGTGTGCGTGATATTGTGTTGCAAGTTTTTTTCTACAAAATTCACAAAAAGAAAATACTCCTCGCACAATGACATTAGTTGACAATCCATTCACCATTTAACTCCACTCTCACAGACTGGTCCTACGACCAAGGAGGAAATCTGTCCAATTTTCTACAAATGGAGTCAATACTATATTGAACCAGTCTGTAGACAGCATCAGACTCTGACTGGTTCTCTGGTTCTGAAATCAATATGAACATTGATCCCTCCTACATATTCTGTGCAAACATGATGGTTCCAAGCTGACAATTTAAACTGCTTTAAGTCCAAATATGCACAGACTTACTGAAGTATCAATTTAGTCGATACTTTGCGTCAATTGACTTTCTCATCTGTATCGTATTATTACCAAAACCCACGTAACTTTTTAATGCCCAAGTCATGCCTGTTTCCTTTAAGAGAACTGGTGATCAGAATATATTCATGTTAATATACCAGACACTGAAGCATTTCAAAGGATTCTGCAAATATCTTGAATAAAATAAGTCATGATCTGCACTGTTAGTGTTTTAGCTGTCAAATTGTTCCTAAATATTCCCTAAAATCAGGAAGCTTACAGTCCAAGTTGAAAGCTGAGAGAGTCCAATTCTCAAAACTAAACAGTGCCATTATTGGTATATCAAAACTATATACATGTAGTTGCAAATTCTGTAATTACAAATTTGAGCAACTAAGTTTTAAGCACTTTGTTTCACATGTTTCTGTAAAAGAAAGACTAACAAATGTATCAGATGGATGTGAGCTAAAATGCAGTAAGGTTACAAAACTGAGCTGTGATAATACATCTCCTTGAACAAAAATCAATCACACCCAGATCCCTAAATCAATCACCGTAAAACTTATCATCATTATCAGTTTGAAGCAAATCTGATTTTTTTTCCAGTTATAGTCATAAATAAAGTCATCAGTCGAATAAAATGACATTTTAATACGATTCTGATTCTGAGATCAGATAAACAGTAATAAAATCTTTTTTAAATTTGAAATAAAAACTTGTGTGGGCCAATAACACAGATTTCAAAGACACCACATCAAAATTATTATTCTCATATCTAGCGAAAAGCATCTGAAAAACTGCAGTTAAAAAAACATTGATTACCCAAGAATAAACCATTATTTGACTGCACCTGTATCAAGTGTAAATTGTGGGTTATCAAAGTATAATTAACAAGAGTTGTTCCTCATAAGTGACGAATGCCCCAAAAGCGGCATCCCTTAGTCAGTGACCCGGACCTTCAAGGTGTGGACCTGGTAATCGCACAACACTTTATATCTCCATGTGCTGAACATTTTTCCATGTCATTTTAAAATCCTTCAATGTATAACAGAGTAACAATCTGGACATAAACATTGCGCATGTATACAGAATTCTAAACCTCTGACCTCAAAGCGTGACCTTGACCTTCAAGGTAAGGGCATGGGATTTGCCCATGATATGTCATCTCCATGTGCTCAATAACTATGCAGTGTAATTATTAAATCTTTCCCTGCATGACAGAAACCATATATACAGTTTTCCATGACATTTAACATCTTATATAGTGTGACCTTGACCTTTAATTCTTCAATGCATGACAGAGTTACAATCCGGACACAAATATTAAAGTGCATATTTACAGGATTCCAGTACCTTTAAACTCTTAAGGTTGACCTTGACCTTTGAGGTAGGGACATGGGTCTTGTACACAACACGTCGTCTTCATGTGCTGTACATTTGTGCCATTATGATTTAAAAACCTCTAATGCATAAAGTTACAGCCCAAACAAGAAAAAAAGAAATGCTAGAGAGAGGGGCCCCCCGGAGGGGGGGGGGACATGGGTCTGTTAAACTGTGTATTTAACACAAACCCTGGTTGAATCCTCTATGCATATTTTAAAGGCCCGACCAATATATTCTATCTGCTTTATGCTAAAATGGGATGCTACAATAAAATGAGCTTTCAAGAACTTAAAAGAACAGACTCTCAAATGGGTCCATTTATTTTCAGTATCATTTTCCTGATCAGCAAGTTGAAAGTGAAAATGCATGATCATTTCTTCAGGGAATACTTATCGAAACTAAGCTCTTATTTCCGAACATGAATTTTATGCGTATTTTGGAGAACAGAATCATGAAAACCTCTTTCTTGGCTGAGTCATGATAATTTAACGACAGTTTATCGGAATCTACCCCATGATGCATCAAGAAATCGAAAATCATCCAGAAAGTTGAACAGTTTGACCAAATATCCAATCATATTGTCTGCAATGAAGTTAATCAAATAACTGGTACTCAGATCACATATAGAGAAACTGTTAATGCTTTTGTTGGTGTATGTAATTCAATTAGGGGCAATATGAGGGAAGCCTGAAGGACTGGCAACACTATCGCACCATCTGTTCCTGCATTCCTTCAATAACAGGAGAGTAATAGAATTTGGCCAATTGGAGCTTTAGTGATCATATTTCAACCTGACAATGGATATGACATGCAGTAATCTTATTTTCTCAGAAAACTACTTGTTGGATATATGACTCATTCTGCCGCACAGCACTCTGCAATATACATAAATACATTCCCTTTTTACCAGAGGTCTTTATGAAAATCTACACTTTAATCATGACAATCAACTCTTGAATTAAAGTTGTATGAATAGTTTGCAGAGCATGTTTAATGCCATATCAGTAAACTTAAAATATTTTTTCAGCAATTAAACTTTGGTATTTGATAAAACTATACAAAACAGTTACTGTAACTATTTGTTTTGAAATAATGAGAAGAAGAAGAAGAAGAAATACGTAACAGTCAGTAAGTATTACTTTTAATATTACCTATTACCATACTGACTTACTCATTGTGGCATCTCTCAATTTTTAAATCTATGTATAACCAACTTTTTAACCCAAACCTTCAAAATGTGAATCTGCCCAATATTTACTTGTACAAGAAACATATCATTATATTAATATATCACTGTACTGGTTTCATCTCCAGATTCATCACATTGAGAATCAGCCACTGTGTAACAGTTCAATCTGATAATGGTGCCGAGAACAATGTCGCCATCTCAGAGAACAATGTCGCCATCTCAGAGAACAATGGCGCCATCTCGTCACAAGAGAGCAGTAGGCCAATTACATGAATTTTTCAGGAAAAATAAGTCTGTATAGGTCTGTGAGTACTTTTTCTGCATGTTTGAACTTACCTGAAAATAGACAAAAAATAAACATTTTGTAAATATATATAATATCTATGTATATACAGGCGTTATTGCAACGCAATCATTCTTTTTATGAAAACTATTATTGTGTCATAATAGTATGTTTGTCTCACGGTAAGAGTGTTACACTTCAGACAGTACTTCTATATTGCACTCCTGACTCATGTGACATAAATCAAGGTAATTTTCTTACCATTACAATGTTTAGATATAACTCAGCTCTTCATATGTACTACATTAACCTTGCATATTGACTTGCAATATTATAGTATATACTTGTAAAATCTACCATTTTCTGTTACTCTGGCTTCTGGTTGGTCAAACAGAACACTGACTGACATTTCTATAGCCTTTTAGAAACCTAGATTGGAGACAATGTTTAGACCCAGTCACAGCTCTAGCAGACACAACATGGTGTTTGGGTTCATGGGAACTAGCCCTGTTACCATACATTTAATGTGAAAAATGTGTTAAAGAGAAGTGAAAGAGCACATCAAGAAATGTTTGATATGCAATCAAAAGCCACGTTAATTAAAAGTTCCCACTTTAGTAAACCACAAAGATCAATGTGTACAGTCTGTTGGGCTTCAGAAGAACTGTTTCCAATGTCACTTCACCCTCTAAAATCTCAGACATACTGGCAAATAGAAGCGGAGACTCTTAAAATACAGCATCAGTGACCTTAACCACTTGACCTTGGAACTAGTTTGTGTTTTTTAGCTCCCATTTCAAACGTATGTCTGTATGTAGTGTAATATCTGTTGAATTTTACTCATTGCAACAGCAGTCTTTACAATGATGATGATAACTGTGGCAGTTGTCATGCTGATAATGATGAGACGTATGATGATGGTGCTGCAGTACTGATACAATGCTGATTGTGATGAGAATGATTATAGTGATGATGATGATGATGATGATGATGATGATGATGATGATCTAGCTGATGATGATGAAATGAAAAAAAAAGTTGCATCTTATAATCAGGCCAAAAAACATTAGAATGTTCATTGAGCATAAGACAACTTCTCTAGATTTCTTTCACTAATTTTCCAACAGTAAGAACTTACACAGAAATGTATGCAATATTCATAAAGGCATTAATAAAGAAATCATACAGACAGCCATTTTATTGTTCACAGACCTGAACACTTAAACCTACAATAAAATCACATACAGTACAAGAGTTTTAGAGCAGCACAACTTGCATTACTACAAAGCTTCAAGAGGGTGTTGTTGTTATTTAGTATGTAAGAATAATTGGGAATAAACAGCAGGATGGCAGATATAAAACCTGAAAACAGAAGGATCTGCAATAAAGGACTGTTTTAATTACATTTTCAGAAGCGTTTCACAGTTTAGGTACCATTCTTTGGAATTCCATACAACAAATTCATGTCATTGATAATGTAATATTATATGTCACTATTATTTATGTAACCCCTCCCCCCCTCCTACTTCCCCCTAAAAAAAAACAATAATGATGCTCCTCAAAAGTTTCCTTCAAACAGATGAAACAGACAAGTAACTACTGAAAGGCACTGCCACATTACAAAGTACATGGTGGACCAGTAAAAGGTTTGTGGTTGACTTGAGGTCAGTACAAAATAACCTTATACAAATAAAGACAGGTAAATGACAAAAGGTGATGACCAACCAGTCATTCGAGACAAACTGAGGTGCAAATGTCATCTTCAATTCTAAAACTACAAATTACAATTCCATCTGTTTGTGTGGTAAAACAACAAACCTGTTGCAAAGCTGCTCCTTCATCATGCTGTATATATACAACAAGGATTCAGTCTCTAGTTCAATCTCTGAATAGTATAGTGATCACCTTGATTAAAGTCACCTGTCCTGGGTAAATAGTTGATTATATTATATTTTAGTCTTAGTGTCTACTGACCAAAGTCTCAACTGTACATGAAAAATGAATAACATAACAGAAAAGAAAACCAGTTGCTAATTCCTTTTACCAGGCATCCTAACTTGTTAATACAATTTGGCTCAAAATAATAACTGAGCATGTCATACATCATTTAGAGGAAGCATGCAAAAACAAACAAACAGGTGATAAAAGTCAGAATATATAGACATCAATGGGATAAGAAAGTCTGTTGGTATCTGCTCTATGTCCTGAGAGAACACCTCTACATAGGTAGAACACTAATAAACCTGTCTCTGACAGGTGAAACTCTTCACTACCCAGGCTACAAAAACAAGAACTAAAGTTTTCACTACCACAGGCTTATCAATGAGTACCACTGACCTCTAGATAAATTAGATAACAGGAAACAAAATAATTTATGTTGATTATATATTATCAAACAAGGTAAATAGCAAGAGTTGAGTGTTTTACTTTCAGTTTGTAGACTGAAACTTGCACCATTCTCAGTCTCCTTTCATCTTCATGTATAGATCAAGTTAGTCAACTATAATGTATGTGTTAGCAAGATCTGATGCTAAGCTGCACCCGGAACTACTAGACCAGACCAGTCTGTTACTCAAGAGTAATGATATAATATTTCAACATCTGAACACAAATGCATTATTAACTGATGTACATAACAAAAGTTTCAGTAAAGACAAAAATATCAAGACTTGTGCCAAAACTGTCTTGGAAGAAATGCTGAATCTATAAAAGCATTTTGGCAGAGAATTTCACAATTATTAATTAAAGTTCAACATACAAAGGAACTGAAATGAAAAACTTACAATGCACCTAATTTCTTTTGATTAAAATTGTGATATAAATACAGATGCTTTCACAATAGATACAGGTATGTTTAGGCCAAAATTAATGCACTGAGTGTACATAATATAATGATCTAGTTAGGTTACTGATAAACCACAGAATGCTTTCAGGTGTTTTCTTTTGTTTTTAATGAGCTACCTTTAGAAAGATAGCAAGTGACAGAGGGTGTATGGATATAGCTCCGTGGCAGCCATTAATGTCAAAGTAAACAAATAACTGAATCTGCTAACTAGCAACAAAGTGCTCAAAAATGAAAACAGCATGTTATATTTTGTATTAATTTCCTAAGCCACACAATGAAATGTAGCAATTTTATGATACAATACTACAAGTTTCCACGTTTATGGAATACACAAGTTTAAAGTTTATAGAATTATATACAAGTTTCATGTTTATATACAATACACATAAATATGTAAAGTTTAATATTTAACATATAAATATTGACATTTTTATCAGGGTAGGCCCCATTTATCTGTGTTTGTCATGAAGCATTGTATACTTTTGACTGATAACTGTAGGGTTTGTCACAAGGTAGGCATACTTTTAGTTGATAACTGTATCAAAAGTGTGAAGGCAGGACAACAAGATACTCAGGGCCACTTCAAAATTAGACAGAAGTTATTAGCCGGACTAAGTGTCTGTCATTTATATCCAAGCATCCAAAGAAAGACCATGTCTGAACTATAACTTTATACTCAAACTAATAAACATATGGTGACAGTTACAGAGTAACTGATAAAATAACAAAATTATGATATGTCCGAGTGTCTGGATTCACAGTTCTGGCCTTTCTTTAAGTGCCATTTATACAGGGCACTTATACAATGCTTTTAAAAGTTTGACTATCCAGGGATGAAGTGCAAAAGGGTAAGGCTCAGTTCCTTTAAGATTAAACTCAAACAATCCTCTAGTGCATAATGACAACAATGCTTCACAAGTCAGCAGTAACATCCCAAAGCCGCCAACTTAGGTTCTCAAACACCAACTTCGGTTCTCAAACTTAGCCAACTTAGGTTCTCAAACACCAACTTAGCCAACTAAGGTTCTCAAATGCCAGCTCAGCCAACTAAGGTTCTCAAATGCCAACATAAGTTATCAAATGCCAACTTAGCAAACTTAGGTTCTCAAATGCCAACTTAGCCAACTTTGGTTCTCAAATGCCAACTTAGGTTCTAAAATACTTAGGCTTTCCTCAGAACTTGAACCTTATTATCTAACACATAATAAATTAAAGCATCACAGATTACAGGATCAGTATTATGCTACTAGACAGCTGCAACAAACATTCAGGTGTGTTGTACTGATAAAAAATATGATTGAAAATGATGATGATGATGATGATGATGATGATGATGATGGTGATGATGGTGATGATGATGAAAACAACAATGAGGATGGATTATTATAATGGAGGGTTAAGTTACAGTATAATAACAATTGCAAATTATCACTTTGGAATCACTTTGTAAAGATCTTGGAAGAATAACTTCTATATATAGATACACTAATTGTCCTCAGACGTCATCCACCTTTAGGTTGACAAATAAAGAACATTCAAACCAATCAATGGGTAAGAATCTCCAAATCAATACCTTAATGAACAGTTATTGTAACACTATCTGATTACACAAACAATCATTAACACCTGCTCTTGACAATGTATGTGAAGTCATCTTTATATCATATAACTTAAATTATGTCACAATTATTGTTTTTTATCAACCCATTATCTCTCAAATATTTTGCCACACCATATGTTCCATTGGTATATATTTTACAGGATATATACTTCATTCAAACTTATTCTTAGCAAAATCTCTGAGATAAGAGTAGATAGGATCATACAGAGCTGTTGAAATGTTGAGATAGAAGTTCAGATAGCTTCAGCATCCTATGGTTCTGTCGTGACATCACAATCTATGTCTTTTGGCAAGTGCCTGTAGCACATGTACCATTCAACTTTTATCACTGGCGCAGCTAAAATTTTGCATACAATGTCCTAGTGTATGCCAAGCTGCAAACAGTGCTTTTGTATGCCTAACTGTACAAAATTAAATACATTCTGTGTGCCGCTGTATGCCTAGCTGTGTGCTGCACAACAGACTGCTGATAAGCTCAAGAAGAACATTTTCCTTCTGTAATGCTGTAATGTTTACCCAGAAAAAAAGGTCATGTGACCTACTCCCATTTTCTACTTACAACTAAGGTACCAAACTGACAGCAATTATAGTGTTTCAGAAGTGCTCCCAGATGTGTAGTAGCACTAGCACTAATTAAAGCTAGCAAGAAGTTCTAGACAATAATAATGAATACTGAATAAGACTACAAAACTTTATGGTGCTGATGATAAACCATAAATGTTAATCTCAAGTTTGAACTCATGACAAAAAACTTTACAAGAATACAAGTAGTCTAAATTCACTAACCTAACACTTGCAGGACTTTCAAAATGCCATTGTTTAATGCAGTATTTCCAACATGTCAAACATAGAAAACTATTGTCCCAGCACTAGGATTAGTACAAGCAATATTAAATGCTTGAAGAGTTTAAGTTTTGTTTCATGTAGGCGTTATAATTATGATCCATTATGTTTAATGTCAATGCATTCTTTGCATATCCTGATGATAACATATCTTTGAAAAACAACACAAAAAGAACACTGTTTATTGGTAATAAAATAAAACTCCTGCATAGTTCTCTCACAGGCTATAACCAGTAACCGAAGCACTGATAAACTTACTGTTACACTTATAACCAAAGCACTGATAAACTTACTGTTACACTTATAACCAAAGCACTGATAAACTTACTGTTACACTTATAACCAAAGCACTGATAAACTTACTGTTACACTAACCAAAGCACTGATAAACTTACTGTTACACTTATAACCAAAGCACTGATAACCTTACTGTTACACTTATAACCAAAGCACTGATAAACTTACTGTTACACTTATAACCAAAGCACTGATAACCTTACTGTTACACTTATAACCAAAGCACTGATAAACTTACTGTTACACTTATAACCAAAGCACTGATAAACTTACTGTTACACTTATAACCAAAGCACTGATAAACTTACTGTTACAATTATAACCAAAGCACTGATAATCTTACTGTTACACTTATAACCAAAGCACTGATAAACTTACTGTGTTACACTTATAACCAAAGCACTGATAAACTTACTGTGTTACACTTATAACCAAAGCACTGATAAACTTACTGTTACACTTATAACTAAAGCACTGATAAACTAACTGTTACACTTATAACCAAAGCACTGATAAACTAACTGTTACACTTATAACTAAAGCACTGATAAACTAACTGTTACACTTATAACCAAAGCACTGATAAACTTACTGTGTTACACTTATAACCAAAGCACTGATAAACTTACTGTTACACTTATAACTAAAGCACTGATAAACTAACTGTTACACTTATAACCAAAGCACTGATAAACTAACTGTTACACTTATAACTAAAGCACTGAAAAAATGTTACACTTATAACCAAAGCACTGATAAACTTACTGTGTTACACTTATAACCAAAGCACTGATAAACTTGCTGTTACACTTAAAACTAAAGCACTGATAAACTAACTGTTACACTAACCAAAGCACTGATAAACTTACTGTAACACTTACCAAAGCTTTCAAGTATCCAAGAAAAATGGCGCCATACTCAGTGACAATGATGTATACAAATATAAACACAGAAACAATAATTGGAATGGCCTGAAAACTGATTTTCATGATGGACTGGACTAATTGTAACCTGACACAAATTTCCAGGGTGAAGTTTTACTTGTAGTATGGAAGAACTGGTCGATCTTGCTTTTCTCATTAGATAAATTTACATATATCATAATCAACGTCATGCAGCATGAATAATTAATCTAAATGCCAGTATTCTTTGTAAATTGTGATAAAATACATTTTCCTTAATGAAAACTGAACTTAATTGTCTGAAATTACCAGTGTCACTTGAAATCATACTCCTTGGGAAAGAAATTATGACAACCCATAATTTCCAGCCTGTTTTTCAGTTCAAATTACGATCACTTGCCAAGTACAACACAAATTTCAAGGCATTGGTTTTTGATATTTGATAGAGCGCTAAAGGACACAAATTTGACAAAAATTATACCAAAGTGAAGAAAAAAAGCATGTAACTGGAAATTATACTATTTCCACGGCCTTGTAACAATCATATTTAATTAGTTGGCCAATTAGTTAGAGTAGAACAATTAAAAGCTTGCAACTTTATAAGACATGGTTCATATAGATTAAAAGTCCCATTTAGTCTGAACTTTTAATACAACTATCAAATGTAGAGTAGCATAAAAATAACTCTATGATAGACCACTCGAAATTTAAAACATTAAGTACTTGACAGAGATTATGAATGAATTCACATAAGTATAATGCTCAAAATAATTTCTGTCCCAGGATAAACATCTACTCTATAGTAACTACTACCACAGCATTAAAATCATGCTATATAATGTACATACTTAAGCCTTACTGTATCCTTACACCATACTGGATGACTATTGTAATAAACAGGTGGGGAATCTAAAACCATGAAGTATTAGCTACGTTAACTTAAGCCGAACTGATCAGAAATCTGATATTTCATGTCCTACAACAATTAGATACATCGCGTGACAGCTAATCCCGGCTCTATGTCAAAATTGGCATTAAGTCGTGACCTAGAATTAACTTTAAATGCTTCTTAAATGAACAATTAAGGTGTCATTTGACGAACGGAGGTACATATTTTGGTGCTATCTTTTTCAAATGTCCTCAAAACATCGAAATATAACTAAATTAAACAGTGTCCATCTCCCAACCATGACAGCTGCTGACATTTATTAAATATAACTGTATAATAAAATTTGCTCTTCATTGCAGAACAGTCTTATGTCTTTCTTCGCTTCAAAAAAGTTACGATTGTATCACACTGAACATTGAAAATGCTTAGCATTAGCATGAATCGTAGGATAATATACATGTAAAATATCATCATTATAAATCTTGCATTTTACAGTGCAAAATGTAATTAAAATTTCAGTTCTGTGATTAAATTTGTCACGTAATATTACTTAATGTCAACGGAGGACATAAACCAGTAAAATTCAGACCTAACAAAGAAATTTTAAAAAAAGTTACGACAATGAAAGTAAAACAAACCTGAGTTGCTAGGTCGAAAACATGTTGTAGGACAAGATTTGTGACAATTAGTCCTAACCGAAAAGTAATTCCATCACAGAGCACAGTATCTGAAGTTTTATTGTTGGTTTTTCATGGTATGCTTGCAGGTTTTCCACACCTGGTGAGGCCCAGGTAACAGGTAGTGAAAACAAAATACAGGTAAATGCTTTAATCAAGCGGCTTACACAGCATGTTGATGTCTTGCAAACTTTTCATGTTCCCTGAGTGAGGACAAGATATCATACAGCTGTGTGTACCACAGTAAAACAGTATGCAATCACCAAAGTAGTCATTATTACCACCTGCGTTATAGATGCCTGCATGAGCAACACTTATACTTACTTTGAACTTGATTTCTTTTTGCTTTACTTCATCCAAAAGCAGGAATAAACTTTGTACAGTATGGTTTTTATGAAACTGTTCATACAATTCCTTGATATATATTATTTGCACATAGCAGATTATACAAAACTTAAATTTGATTTTTATACAAAACATTTTACAAAAGTTTTCTGAAAAGCTTGAGTAAGTCTGGTGGCAAAGTATCTTTCAAACCGCTTTAGTATGTGGCAATAAAAGTACAATTCCATGGCCTCAATCAAGAGTGAAATTGCAGGCATTAGTAGAATAAGAAAGTTTTCAAATTTCCATGTTGTTTCTAACATGCTGGTGATACAATCAGCTGGCTTATCAGCCAAACTGGCTGGGTGCATGTGATGTATGAACATTGAGCATCGATTGATCGGCATATAGCCAAACCTAGGTAAAGTCACGGTATCACAGATTCCAAAAAGTTGAAGCAAATGCTCCTCTGCTAATCAAACAAACGAAAACACAAGTAAAAAGATCAGACTGTCTTGATCGCAAGTCTTAACCAGCGTCAAGCAGAACAGCTGCCGTAAAAAATAAATAAATCTTAAACGCAGAGAGAAACAAAAACATGCACTATGTATTTTTAGTGCTTTTCCGAGGTAAGTTTGCTGTTTGTCAATGATTTACTCTGGTAACAATTGATGAAGCTTCCCAAGTGTACAAGGTATGTTTTCTGCATTTGAGACTTTTTGAGGTTTTTACCTACTTTACAACAGCTTGTGATATCAGATGATCTGAAAGGTGAAGCAATGGAAGTGTATGGTGTAAAAGAAGGTGGGAAACAAGAGGGAGAGAGTTAGACAGTACAACAGCACTGTGATTCTCTCCTCAGCTACCGGACAAAACAAAATAGTCTGTAAAGCACAAAATAGATAATGATTTTTTTTATCCAAGAAACTTCAGCAATTACCCCTAAACAGGAACAGTTTTACTCAATGATAAAAGGAGTAAGCAAGATCAAGTCCAAATTTCCTAAGAATTCATGATAACAAGAACTAGAACAATTTCATTTACAATATCATTTCTGAGCCTTTTTGACCTCCGAAGTTCACTTATAAAGATGATCCAGTTTGAAACTGAACCTTAATTCAGAAGTGTCGTTGGTTTATTGTTAATTGGCACTGTGAGTGTTGACTGACAGACTAAATAACAGCCAATGGGCGCTATATAACAACTATAAGCTCTACCTGAAACTAACATTAATAGCACAATTCTGATACTAGTATTTATCAAAAACAACGCCACAGTGGTAAAAATTGGTAAATATCATTGAACAAGAGGACCCTGAATCGCTCAGCGCTAAGTGACATTGCTC
This sequence comes from Saxidomus purpurata, assembly GCA_022818135.1. Taxonomy (NCBI): domain Eukaryota; kingdom Metazoa; phylum Mollusca; class Bivalvia; order Venerida; family Veneridae; genus Saxidomus; species Saxidomus purpurata. Next base: position 1,067,344 of record JAFMSR010000011.1, read on the forward strand.
ATTAAGAAGAATATTCTGATACATATATTTCCATGACAATTGAATGCAAAATGTGGCCTCTATGTTGTTCACAAAGTTCTTCTTTTATTTGCCATGGTAAATGCAGCCTCTTTTGCATATACAAGGTTTATCTATGACTTGACCTGGTAGCCTGGTTTTTTATCTGAGATGACCCAATTTCCAACACGTCCTAGATTTCATCAATACACTCATTCTGAAATAGTTTTGTGAAGATCCAAGAGAATTGCAGCCTCTACTGCATACACAATGTTTTTCTATGAACTGACCAGGAGACCTAGTTTTTGATCGCAGATGACCCATTTTTGAACTTGACCACAATTTCATTAAGACACTTTTTCAGAAACATTTTCATGAAGATCCAATGAAAAATGCAGCCTCTAATGCATATAATTATAAGGTTTTACTATATGATTTGACCTGGTGGCCTAGTTTTTGACCCAAGATGACCCATATTCAAACTTGACCTAGACTTCATCAAGACATTCATTCTGACACAATTTCATGAACATTCAGCCAAAAATGTAGCCTCTATTGCATACACAATGTTTAGTGTGGACAGACAACAAACTACGGACATTAAGCGATCATAATCGCTCACATTGAGCACTCCATTGCTCAGGTGAGCTAATAATACATGGCACACATATCATACTTGTACATATACTTCAGATTGAAACTCAAGATTCCTGAAAATATTTGAAAAAACAAATGCATAAGCAATGCTACACATCAAGTGCAAAGAACAGAACACAGTAATCTAGAAGTAGGAATTAATAAATTACCTTGCAAACGATCTGCATCAAATCCAGATGTTCAGAACTGAGTTTTGTATGCTTTTAAGTCAGCCATAAATTTCACTTTGTAACAAATAACTCACTTGAAATACAATTAACTTGGATGATATATCAAAAGTTCCACATGGTTAACAGCACATCCATAGCAACTTATACATCAACATTTCTTTTAATGATTTTCATTGGTCTGTTTAAATTTTAGCAATTTTAGCGCATCACATTTCAACTGCATTCATCTATAGAGTGTAATAAAATTGTCACTTGTTATCTACCCATTACTTTTCCTTTGTAAAACTCAGATACCTTTACCTACACCATGAAAAAATAATAAATCTAGACCATCATCACACAGATACCATTTATATTTTAACTCCTCAGGCCATGCACCAACTATTTTTTTGTAAACATTCAAATAAGCAAATTTTTACGCTATTTCGCTACGAATAAAACATTATTTCAATGCGTCTAATACCCTTCAGAGACAAAAAAATTAAAGATATCAGAAAAATGAAGATTTTAAATTTACACTCAGCGTGAAAGATTTCAATCTAAAAAGTATTAAACTTTCTACACAGATTGAATGATTTCACAATCTGGCATTCTAAAATAAACTTTTCAAACAGACTTCAATCAAGACTGTCTGCCAAGAAATAATGGTCACAGAGAATGTTTGTCTTTTATGTAGACCCCACCTCCACCTCTCAAAAAAATTTAGTGTTATATTTTATTCATATTTTTTTACATTTCCTGTATGTTACATCACTAATTAACCATGGCTGTTTAATTGCACTTCCAATGTCTACTGCCAGGACAAAATTTTTGTTTGTTTTGGCACTAATGTATATCCAGCCCAACCCCAGCAAGGGGCTAACACCTCTATACAGACTTTCTATCACTTACAATAGCTTTCCGTTTATGAGAAAGCTAATTATTGTCAACAGCAATGGAAGTCTGCATTATAGCTAGCAAGCTTACAATATTATTTTCTTGGTTTCTGTCAAATGAAAACATCTTTTAATTTACATTTATTTATCACCCTACAATTGTAATGCTTTCTTTAAAATGGGAAACAACTCTGTAAGTCTTAAGTAAGGCTGATTATTTTCCCTTGCATAATTGTTACTATGAACTGAATGGTGCAATGAATACAGTGTTGACTGCTGAACATGTACTTTGCAGGTTCAACCCCTGCTGGGGTCACAATGCCAACTCTCTACAGCAGTACTATTTATCTCACAGAATGTGGACAAGAATAATAAAGTAAAAACTGCTTTGTATAATATCATGACGCATTGATGGGCCAGGACATACTGAATAAATTGTGTAAAATCTTGCTCTAACAATACAGATATCTAAAAGCTTGATTAATTTATCAGCACTAAAACATATGTTATACTTTCATTCCGTTCATAATGAAGCATTCTTTTATGTAAGGGAGAATACTCACAGCCTTATTTTAGACTTACAGAGGTGTTTTCCATATTAAACCCATTTTTAACACCATTTTGAAAGCATTTTCTAGCATATATTATAATTCACCATTTTTTCTATATAATGTTTTCAAAAGCCCATGTAATGCAACTACCTCAACCATTATCACACCTAGCTGCCGCCCTAACCCACCACCAAATAAATCCATGTCACAACTGATTTTGCAGACTTAAAAAAATAAAACTGATATAAGGGGACATTACTGTTTAAAACTTTTCATCCACAGTAAAGTCATACTTACTTCCCTTGCATACTCTCCTGAAGTTATGTTGAAAAGAAGCCACCTTTACTAATTTTCTGTTAATGTGAAATTGATATCTCAACTGAAATTAAATATTTCACAAAAACAAAGAAGATTTAGTATACAAAGTGTTAAATGATATATCCCATTGCCGTTTTCTGGCTAGACGGTGTGAAATCAATTACTGATAAAAATCAGTTCTTTTCTGTTAGTCCGCTCTTTTGGCAGAAAACTCTGGCCACAAACAAATTATTTAAGTGAATTTGTTCGTTCTTGTTGGCTTCTTCACTTTTTGAAATGTTAATCCAATAGGTTAACTTTTTTGCCATATTTTATTATTAGTTTTAGTGAACAGCAAATAGAAGGCTGAACAGTGTATCTACAAAAATAGAAGCAGACGGGTGTAGCTTCACAGTCAACCCTCGTAACAGTTTAGATCAAGATTACACTGCACTGTAGTGCAAGCTGATCAGGATCTACACTCTAGGGTAAGTAATTGTGTTATTACATTTAATTTTCCTATCTCTGTTGTCATAGTAACCACACTTTTTGTAAACTGAAAAAAAAACAATATCATAATCTCTTCAATGCCCTATATCCTCATGTTCCATAAAACTTTGCTCAAGCATGTTCCAAGTTATAGGAGGATCAAGATTTTCTGGACAAATTGAAGAAATGAAATACAGACAGACAAATGATCAGTAGGTCAAGCTGAAGTCTCCTCCAGTGAAACTGGCAGAAGACTGAGTTTCAGGCCATAAATAGAGTTAAATAGATAAACAGATACAGAAAAATAAGAAAAAAGTCCCTACGAGACAATTTATTACCTAAACTGGCTGTCTGTTTCAGATGTTGACTAATCAAACTGCCAGAAAATGACAAGAAACAGACTGGAGCAATAACTTTACACACAACTTTATAGAAGAATCAACTGCCAATACCCCTGATCAAACAATATAAGGAAGGAAAATCATCAATACTCATACTTTACTGCCCTAACACAGCCCTGCACAAGATGCTATGACTGAATTCCATCAGTTTTATCAAATGAACCCTATCCTACCTTTGAGGTTTATCTAGAACTATTTGCCTAAACATATCTGCCCCACCATTACAATGATAAGATTCCCATGTGCCCACACTTTCCATTACTAGAACACATACAAAATGATTGATGGATAGAGCTGCAAAATGTGTGCATCTATAGACACAAACTGTAAGTATATTACCAGGACAGGAGAACAGTCCTGTGAAGACAAACTAAATTAATTTTCAATGAAACTGGAAGCAATAGTCGATATTTCTGCAACTGCAGGTAAAAAAGCAATTTCACATCTTCTGAAACCTCTTCTACCTGATGTCTGTCTTATTGTACAAAACAGGTATCCAATATTTTGTGATTTACTCTAAAGAGACCAAGTGCCTTGACCATTTTTTTGAATTCAAGGCAATGTGTTAAAGTTTAACTAACTAGTTTATACATTCTGATGCCATGTTTCCCCAAAACTGTCTATTCTATATAACCCCTGGTGCACCTTGGGGCTACAGTGATGAAATGTATTATGAAACGCAGATAATGGAAAGAACAGCAGGTAAGATGCAAGAAAAGTTTTTTATTTGAACATCAGAATACTGTACATCTACTCAATATAAAAACATGACATACTTTTTAATTCTACATTTAGCTGGTGTAGAATTAACAAATTTCATGAAATTCTTTTATTTCAACATTAACTAACAGCAATTTTGCACGAAATGCAATATTAACAGAAAACATGCTTCCACTAATTAAGGTGAAAATAAAAAGGCTGCAAATGATGGTTGTTTTACAGCATTTAGGGTTTTTGGAAGAATTCTGTAGATCTATACTGATACAGACCTCTTCTTATGACTCAAAGGAAAATTACAGGGTTTTATGAATTCAGTAAATGTTATCAAACAAATCACAGAGATGAAATGAAATATGAACATAACATGCAAGCGAAGACAGGTAACAACTTAACTGCTGGTAAAGTTTGATGAAATCTTTTAATCATCTTGAAATGGAAAATGTTCTCCATCTTCCAACATGTAATGTAAGGGGATGTCTGAGTCTACAGAATTATGTATCTGCTGTCATAAAACACAAGCATAACACTGCTTCTTTGTTTTTACTTGTGGAATGCTTTAATACTGATATTGGCCTATTGAATAAATGCTTTGATCACATTGATCCGTATAGGCATTTAAACAACAGAAGCCTCCCATGTTCATCAGGCAAGTCGTCATGGAAACCTGATTGTTGCAATATGAAATTATCCGGTCAATGTGATTTGAAGCTTGTACAACTGTAACCTTGACATTTATACAAAGTGAATGGGCAACCTTGACCTTGACCTGAAACTATGTGAATAAATATTTAGACTATGACCTTGACCTAACACAGGTCAAAACTATATGTATAAATATCTAGACTGCAATATTGACCTTGACCTTAAACTAACAGCGTAAACATTGAGACTGTTACCTTTACAAAACAACATTCCAATTATGACCATCTAAATTGTGACCTTGACCTAAAACTAGGTGTATAAATATTTAGATTGCAACCTTGACCTTGGTCAACAACTGCATGAGTTAGGGTTAGGGTAAGCAATCACCTGATATAAAACTGTACAGACATCAAGACAGTGTTACCTTATATAGAACTTCAAGATGTACAGTTGCCATTTAACTTTATAATGAATCCCTGAAGATGTTGGCTTTAAACTGAACAATGTAATGTAAATAATGCGACTAGAAGTCATATATTTATGGGAATCCAGACAATGTTATGTATTGGACATGAATAACTTTGATTTATCTATTATGCTCAAAGACATGCCATGCACTTGTATAGACCTTGACTTTCAATCTGAGTACATGTCATACCCACAACAAAGTTATCAACTGTGTACCATAGAAAGAGGACTGAAGCTCCACATAAGCAGCTGTGGATAAATCTACACGCTTACTGTATGTGTCTTTGACAGGTAGTTGGTGGAGTGTCCTCTTTGTCGGCAGAGAGTAAAGGGTTCAAATTCCAGTTTGGTCACAATATTAACTTCACCACCTGTTATATATACATGTAACTTTAACCCATTCACAGACTACTAAACACCTGTATCTTTAATTAATCTTCGCACATGTCTGACACCACTTCTGGATAAAACAATCAAATAATCTGTCAAGGTGCCATAGCAGTCTTGAAAACTATTACAAAATCAAGGAAACTATTGCTTCTGGCAAAAACAAACCAAAACTAAAAACACCATCAAACCAAAAAAAATACCAGTCCTCACTCTTATTTATCCCACATAATTAGATTATCCAATCATAGATAACCTTAATCAAACCAGTAACTGTTTTTGAAGGTTTCAAATGGTCCTGTCTATTCACTATTCTACAATAAATGATTACCTGTGTGTGAAAGCTCCTGGATTCCAAAAGAACAAAGCCATTGTCTCCTATATCCTTGTACAGTGTCTCATATCTTTATCCAGTTAATAAATATTACAACATTGCCTCATGTGATGAAACATGATCATTATCGAAGCAAATGTTCATCAATGTTACATCAAACATTATTCCACCTAACATATTTTCTTGTAATAAACCTTGATACAATCACAGCATCCTGGATAAGAAGTTTTCCATCAAGTAAGTCTTCATACAAACAGTCAGTAATCCAACAACATTTACCTACAAAACATTTATCTCTGAAACACAAGGAGAAATGTTGAAGGCGGATGCTATAATTTCAGACCTAACTTCCTCTATATTTTCACCATTAATCCCTTATCAATCATTGTGAAAATCTTCACTTGGCAAGTCTGGTCTGAAACAATCCTTGTGTTTTTACACAAAGTCTCTGACCCCATCAACAGAAATTAATAAAAGATAAAACGATGATAAATTTTCAGTACGAATCTCTCAAACTTCTGCCAAAATGCAGATGAGCATTTACACACAATATTTGTTATAACCAGGACAATGTATCTGTTATACAAATTCAAATTAACGGTAAAACACTGGCATAATAATATGGCAGTCTGTTTGAAAGCTACAAACATAAATATGCCTTCAAACATCAAACAGGTAGCTGGGAACATGTACTCCCTATCACATTAAGACATTTATCAATTTAACAGCTAATTTACAGTACAAAAATAAGGCACTCGTCCAAATGTTCAGCTACAAAGTATATGTCTAACAGTTAAAAAAATAAACAAATTAACTGAACAGTCCATTCACCTTTAATCTATTAAACCAATTAACCTTATTTTTAATCTTCAATTAAACTGTTCTAGCTTTTAACTCTTGAAACAAGCTACTTTCCTTAACTTGATCTAGCTCTTCGGAAAAAGGGTCTTAATGTTTCATCAAAAATCTAGCTTTAACTTTTCAGTTAATTGTTCTAGTTTCAGTCCACTGAAGTAACTGTTCTAGCTTTAATCCATGAAGCATTTGTTCTAGTTTTAATCCTTGAAGCATTTGTTCTAGCTTTAATCCTTGAAGCATTTGTTCAGTAGCTTTAATCCTTCCAGTTGATTGGTCTAATCTCAGTTTCTTTGGATTAAATCTACTCCATCAACTAATTTTCAATTATTTCAATTTAACTGTTCTAACTTATCTTTCAATTTAACTGTTCTAACTTATCTTTCAATTTAACTGTTCTAATTAATCTTTCAATTTAACTGTTCTAACTTATCTTTAAATTTAACTGTTCTAACTTTAATCCATTCCAGTAACTGTTCTAGCTTCAAAGCTTAGTAGATCACATAAGCAAGAGCTCTGTTTTAATCATTCCAGTTTTTATCTTTTTCTTATCCTTATTTATCTATCTTTACTATTCTTGCTCATTTCTAGGTTTCCTTCAATATCAATCCTAAACTCCAGAATTTTAATGATACTGAATCAGTGCCATTTCTATGCACATTGAAAGCTTCAAGTCCTGCTTTATCTAGTAAAATTGTTTCAAATTCGTTCATACTTAGAAAAGAAGAATTTGTCAATATTCAAAATGAAATATTCTTGGCAAATTCCAATTCAAGTATCAAAAAGTACATAAAAATATCTTTTAACACATATAAAACACTAAATTACGTGAACTTTTCAACATGTTTCAAGACGAATTGTAATGGCTTATCAGAAAAAGATACCATCCTTCATGAACAAGTCATAGCTACCGGCCTAGAAGACGTCTACCAATCTATCAGAAAGTTGGAATATGTAGAGAAACAATCATTTGATTAACCAGGAGGCAGACCAAAGTCTGGATAGATCTTTATGCATTTGTTAATTCCATGAAGCTAATACTGTTTATATAATAAAAACCAAAATGAGCAAAATTTTCTCCTGCAACGATTAAATTGCGGATATTGCGATGTTAGACAATTGCATTCAGTAGACAGCTATTTAGTGCATTGTTCTCCATGTCTGTACAAGGTAAAGTTTATGTTATGTCTTAAGGTCTTACTGATTACTTCGGATAGATAGTCATTTTACCATATCATCAAACAAGGCAGCCAATACATGAGGTTCCTGCAACATAATTATCATATTCACCCCTACCTCCCATTAACTTCCCAAATCCCAATGTTTTTCTAGGAAATGCTATAGTCTGTATCACATTATAATTTATATTAAATAAAAGGTGTAACCTATCATGGCTAGCTCTTTGTGAAATAACTGTGTCACATCAGGAGCTATTGCTAGCTAGCTATATCGTTGTGAAATAATTAAACTGTGTCTCAGGTCATGACTAGCTCTTTGTGAAATAAGTGTGTGACATCAGGAGCTATGGCTAGCTAGCTATATCTTTGTGAAATGATTAAACTGTGTCTCAGGTCATGACTAGCTCTTTGTGAAATAAGTGTGTGACATCAGGAGCTATAATGGCTAGCTAGCTATATCTTTGTGAAATAATTAAACTGTGTTTCAGGTCATGGCTAGCTCTTTGTGAAATAAGTGTGTGACATCAGGAGCTATGGCTAGCTAGCTATATCTTTGTGAAATAGTTAAACTGTGTCTCAGGTCATGGCTAGCTCTTTGTGAAATAAGTGTGTGACATCAAGAGCTATGGCTAGCTAGCTTTATCTTTGTGAAATAATTAAACTGTGTCTCAGGTCATGGCTAGCTCTTTGTGAAATAAGTGTGTGACATCAGGAGCTATGGCTAGCTAGCTATATCTTTGTGAAATAATTAAACTGTGTCTCAGGTCACGGCTAGGTCTTTGTGAAATAAGTGTGTGACATCAGGAGCTATTGCTAGCTAGCTATATATTTGTGAAATAATTAAACTGTGTTTCAGGTCATGGCTAGGCATTTGTGAAATAAGTGTGTGACATCAGGAGCTATAATGGCTAGCTAGCTATATCTTTGTGAAATAATTAAACTGTGTTTCAGGTCATGGCTAGGCATTTGTGAAATAAGTGTGTGACATCAGGAGCTATAATGGCTAGCTAGCTATATCTTTGTGAAATAATTAAACTGTGTCTCAGGTCATGGCTAGCTCTTTGTGAAATAAGTGTGTGACACCAAGAGCTATGGCTAGCTAGCTATATATTTGTGAAATAATTACACTGTGTCTCAGGTCACGGCTAGCTCTTTGTGAAATAAGTGTGTGACACCAAGCCCCCCCCAAGGGCTATTCCACATATATTTGTGAAATAATTACACTGTGTCTCAGGTCACGGCTAGCTCTATGTGAAATAACAAACTTTTAATTAATTAACAACGAACGCTTTCTTAAGTAAATCAACAAAATGCAAATATACAAACAATGGATTCGTCTGGCATGCAGTTCCTACAAGACTTTGCCCCAATTATCATTCAAGTGATTTACAAGCTGGCATAAAAACTGTAAATTGCTTCAAACTATGGAACCAATCAGCAAGCTTTCATTAGTTTCTCAGAAAAATGGTCATCTCAAATAGCATGTGGGAGTGAACTGATCAATAGACAATGTGCAAATATCCCAGCCTCCCATCAATCACAACCTCCTCTCTAGAATATGGTATATAACTGTTCCATTAATTGTCTTGAATAATACCCTTCCATGAACAGAGGGACATTTCTACATCCCAAGAGCTGACATGTCACTGTCAGAGGAGTTTGCAAACAAACTAAACCTACACTTTAACTACGAACATTTTGCACAAGCAGACATCAGGGAACACCCCACCCATCCAGTTATGCAAGATAATTATATAGTACTTACAGTGTTGTTACCACAAAGGAAGACAACTTAAAGATTATTTAGGTAGAGTTATGAGTCTTGTACATTGTACTCTATTATTCATCAAGTTTTGCTAGACTGCCATTTATAATGATCATGACCCAGACAAATAAAATCAGCAACGGAGATAGTTCCTGAACTATGGTCGATAGGTAGAGATAAATTTCTTGTACAGACCAAATTAATTTAACTACTATAGTATGTTCTTCATGTGAGTTGTTCTCTATGCTGCCTGTGGAGCAATAATGCTATAATGGCCTGATGGGCAGACAGACAGATGGGTGGACAGATGCACTCACTGATGGTCATTGCGAGATCTTAAACCCCGTAAATAGCATAAAAACAAACAGTACTTAAGCTGAAGTTTCACACCAACCCCTAACCCTTTCTGGGTAAGTACAGACAGACTGACAAAACAAAATTAATCAATCACACCCTGCATGCCTAATAGTGGGAAAACTGAATTCAACCTTAACATACCAGACAACTGTGAAATGTTTCTTTACCTACATTACAAAGCATTTATTTACATTTCACTTAAATATATTTCATTATCCAATCATGTCAATCAATGCAGTCAGCTGCTTATCTGCCACAGCCCATCAACACAAGACAACAAAAACTATCCTGACATGGCCCACATACCTACTGAACATGTTACAAGTGATAGAACTCAATGGCTAAATCTCCCATGGATCTTCAGTGTCCATGCACACGGTTGCATATTATTCTCAGTCTTACAACTACAAACTGTTATTGAAAAAATATGCATATCCCCCCCCCCCCCTCCTCTCCCAAACGCTGAATAGCAATATGGAAACATTTACTGTCACTGTGAAGTTTGAAGACTGTGGGTCATATGGTTCTGTAGTTATTGGGTGGAAACAATTGTCAAAGTTTGGGTCAATGTGACAACAATAGGGGTGATGCATTTCCTCAGGTGTTAAAGACCAATCATCCTATGAAGTTTGAAGACTGTGGGTTATATCTTTATGAGCATTTTATGAGCATTATTTTTACAGGTTGGGTCACTGTTACCTTGACCTTTGACTATGATGACAGCCCCAACAACAACAAGAGCCATGTTACACATGGTTAATCCCCCCGCCAGGAAGAAGTTACCTGAAGGTTGTACTTTCTTACATTTTACTTGGTGAAAGGAAATCCTTAAAAAGCCGTATAGTTATGGTCATGCTGAGTACAGTTTTCAAGTAAGTGGAAAAAGAATAAGGCAATGAAGAGAAGGTTTGCAAAATTATATTAATGTTCATTATCAGTATAGGTATGATATTTTTCTATTTGACTAAAAGTAGGCAAGGTAGAGTTATTGTTCTTGCACACTGCACTTCCTACCAATGTGCTATATCAGTGTATTAAGTTTGAAGTAAATCCCTCAAGTACTTTTGGAGTTATGCTCTGGACAAAACTTTTAAAGTAAATCTGATAAAGGGGAATAACTCTAAAAGTAGGCAAGGTAGAGTTATTGTTCTTGCACACTGCACTTCCTACCAATGTGCTATGTCAGTGTATTAAGTTTGAAGAAAATTCCTCAAGTACTTTTGGAGTTATGCTTCGGACAAGTAAATCTGATAAAGGGGAATAACTCTAAAAGTAGGCAAGGTAGAGTTATTGTTCTTGCACACTGTGCTTTCTACCAATGTGCTATGTCAGTGTATTAAGTTTAAAGAAAATCCCTCAAGTACTTTTGGCGTTATGCTCTGGACAAAACTTTTAAAGTAAATCTGATAAAGGGGAATAACTCTAAAAGTAGGCAAGGTAGAGTTATTGTTCTTGCACACTGCACTTCCTACCAATGTGCTCTGTCAGTGTATTAAGTTTGAAGTAAATCCCTCAAGTACTTTTGGAGTTATGCTCTGGACAAAACTTTTAAAGTAAATCTGATAAAGGGGAATAACTCTAAAAGTAGGCAAGGTAGAGTTATTATTCTTGCACAATGCACTTCCTACCAATGTGTTGTGTCAGTGTATTAAGTTTGAAGAAAATCCGTCAAGTACTTTTGGAGTTATGCTCCGGACAAAGTTTTTCAAGTAAATCTGATAAAAGGGGAATAACTCTAAAAGTAGGCAAGATAGAGTTATTGTTCTTACACACTGCACTTCCTCCCAATGTGCTCTGTCAGTGTATGAAGTTTGAAGAAAATCGCTCCAGTACTTTTGGAGTTATGCTCCGGACAAAATTGGGACGGACGCACGGACGGACGGACAGACGGACGGACGGACGAAGACCATTTCTAATATCCCCTTCGCCTTCGGCGGGGGGATAATTATGGATAACTCATTCTATAAGACCAATCACCCTATGACATTTAAAGACGGTGGGTGATATAGATCTCAAGTTATTGAGTGAAAACAATTTTCAGTTTGGGTCACTGTGACCTTGACCCTTAGACCCACTGGCCATATAAATAATAGGTATCATTTACAGGTTGCAGGCAACCTTCCCAGTAAGTTTCATGAAAGTCAAATGAAAATTGTGACCTGTAGAGTGTTATCACGGAAAAAATAACATAGGTCACTGTGACCTTGAACTTTGACATGCATATCCAAAAATCATTAGAGATCACCTACGCAGTAAGACCAATCGTCCTATGAAGCTTGAAAACTGTGGGTGATAAAAGATCTCAGGATATTGAGCAGAAACGATTTTCAAAGTTTGGGTCAATGTGACTTAATTTGACCTACTGACCCCAAAAAACATTACTGGGATCATCTACAGGTTGCAGGTAACCTTGTGAGCATGGCTCATGAAAATGACACATGAAAACAGTAACCTGTAGAGCGCTATAAGGAAAAGCTAACGGACAGACAAATGGAAGGACAGACAGACTAAAATCATCAATTCACCATGGCATTGGCTCTATAAATACAAAATAAAAAAACTCAGTCCTTTTTTTCCATTTAGACTGTGTTACTGTTTATACCAAGTTTTGGAGGTCTTTAACATTAGAAAAGATTAATGTTGTACAATCATGCAACGACTGCTTTGTAATGATGATTATGATAATAATGATGATGAAGGTGTTTCTGTTGCTGCTGCTGCTGTTGCTGCTGCTAATGATGATGTTGATTTCTGCTTGCAACAATCTTGTTGACATTGATATATCTTTCTCAGCAAAACAATAAAGCCAGGCTTGAAACTTACCTGAAAATAGAAATAAACATTTCATAAGATCAGTGTTACAAAATTCTAACTTATAATTTACATAAGTTTACATATATACATGTTTAATACTTACCTTGCTGATGGCAGATGATTCTGCTTTTGTGACCAGTGCAGATCACGATCAGTGTGTATATGAATGCAGTCAGAACAATGACCTACAGTGTGTGCTCATAATTCAGCCAATAAATTTTCAGTTTGTTTCCCTTTGGACAATTGGTGTTACTCTCCCAAAGTTTGTTTCAGCAAGATAGTAGGGTACAGGTTAATATCTATTGTAACTTTTCAAATTGAATCTTAATTGTGACCTCTAACATAATATTTAAAGATTAAAGCATACTAGAGTTTTCTTTTTCCTTTGTGAAACTCTGAAAGAAGCTAAAAATTAGCAGCAAGACCTTACAGAATTAAAGACACTGAAAAGCTATAATGACATTTTCTTGTACAAAACACAGAATTATGGTGGATGGACACGCTAATTATCTACAAAAATAACAAGTACAAAAACATATTTTCAGTGTCAAATAAATATCATCACCATTGTAATTATTGTAATAGAATATTTGCAAGCAACAAAAAGAACCAATCAAAATGCGAGAATTATAACAGCTGCACACAATTACACAAAAGAGAAAAAGATGACAAGGTGAGTGGACCGTAAATGGGCACGTGCCCCTATTGGAGACAACAGACATACAACAGCAGATAACATAGAAACGATGACAAAATGAGCGATGGTCGATAAAAGTAAACAGCGACAGCTGTAGGCCTAATTTAGCACACCATATTTGCTTTCTAAACCCTGATATAACTTTATCTGATTTCAAGAATCAATAAAAGGCCTCAATTTTCCTCATAATTTATCATAACTGTACCCGATCACAGTGTCGTCCTGTAACTCAATCTCACTTATATAGATACAAGATCAGGATAATATGTAAATGAAATGCAAAATCAAGTAAATACAGGACACATATGTTTCAAAAAAGACTAAAACAGGTAAAAGATATCAGGTTATAAATGACATTTAATATAATACGTCATTGTATCATGCATAATGATGATAATACCTATATAGCATTAACTATTATTACATTCCCTGACCAGAGCTTCTCTTAGAATTGATGCAAAAAAGTTTGCACCCTGAAGATTTCAGCATTTGTCCAAACATTTTAACAGTTCTACAGTGCTTGTAGCTTTGCAATAAAGAATATTTAATACTTTTATTTACAACTTGAAGCAAAGAATTCTAAAATATATGCCTCAATTTATACTAGATACAACAATGTTTTTTTTTTATCAAATATTTTTTATCAAAATGTAGCTTGTTTTATTTCAAAAATATAAGTTGGATAGTGGCTGCTTGTCTTTAAACTTTCTGGGAAAAAAAATGAAGGAATCACAAAACAGAAGACCCTTCTTTTGTGAAAAGATAGAAAGTAATAAAAAGTTTTGTTTGTGCACACATCATTTAGTACAGGGGTGCAAGTTGCCAAAATTGAAAATCCTGAAATTTAACTCCGCCACCCCGGTGGGTCCAGGGCAAACCCGCCCCCCCAGGGGCCGAGGCCCCGGAAGCTCCTGGTTTTGAGCATTTCTGAGGGCTTCTGATGCATTACCTAGAAAGGAAATCTATTACAGGACAAGCAGTCTTGCCATAACGTCACAAATGCAATCCCGAAAATGTCTGGTTTATGCAACCACTCCCCCATTTTCCACCATTAGAATCTGGTTCGCTCACTAACCATTCCAATCTCCACCTCTATTTTTGCTTCTCTTGCGAGTTCCTTGATATTATATCCCGGTGGTAAAAACTTTTCTGTTTCATATAATTATGAAAAATAACTGCTTTCAAATTTGTTCCTATCGTTTAAAAATCCGCCATTACTGTATACAAGTGTTGCAATGAATCGATCATTCCTATTGGGTAAAACATCAAATTTTAAGCCAATGAAAATGTGCGATAGATTACATTACAGAACGCTGATACTAAATGCCGGTCTCACCCCCCCCCCCCCGTTCCGCGTTTTTTCGACATGTAAGCCCCCTCCCCGGATTTCGGAGCTTCGCGGACGTGTAGCCCCCTCCCCCCAATATATCTCCTTGGATTTATACGATTGGAAAACGACCTGGATCGGCGCCGGAAATCCGGAATTCCGGTATAATCCGGAACACTTGCACCCCTGTTAGTACGAAAATCTGTTCTTCAAAACAGATGATAAAATATAATGTTTTAAATAATTATCTGTTTGTCGAAAATTTCCCATAATGCAGTGCGATTGTATCTAGCGGAAATGAGAATTATAAGACATAGTAATTTCCGATACAATCAATACATTATAATGTAACTGTAATAATTCCTTTCCTGAATCATGTAAATAACATGACATTTATTTTCTGCATCATTAAACTGTCAAAAGTACCTGATAGCATTTTAGGTTACAAAGGAAAAGTTTCTTTTCTATATAAAATTACAAAATAACTTGGTAAGGTGTAAAAAGTGACAGTTTTATGAGTTTAAATTTTACTCCGCTCAATCGGTCATTACGATAATTTCGGCTGTTTCTTAAAATTCAAAATGAATTTATAAAATCACATTAAAATTGCTGACCCAAAAGTGCAGTAATTATTCAGAAATGAAATAAGACGTGACAAAATGATTTGAGATTCACCATTGTTGAAAGATGTCCAAGTGTCTCCCCACACCATTCAATGATCAATTGAGCAGAAGACAGCACAAAACAAGCAGACGCCAGTGCATCTCGAGAAGATTCTTTCATGTTTTTATTTAGATATCTATTTTCAATTACAAGTGATCATATTTCCATGATGTCAAATCATTAAAGGCTTCATTTGTTGATAGGTATGTCCCCTTCATTGATGGATGTCTATCATACAAGGGTATGGGTCATGACCTCAATTCAAAACTTACAAAAGATCAAATTTTAATTATGACATGCAAATTTATAACATTGATATGAAATTAATAAAACATTGTAAATAATTCTTTAAAGTCACTTTCATTTCAGTTTGAAAACAACTTTTACTATAAGTAACACAATAAAGGCTCAGGTATTTTACATATACTTCAGAAGAAAAATATCTACAGTTAAGGCCAGGGAACATGATAATTTACTAACAGCAATTAATTTCTTGTAAATTTGTCATTATTTTAAATTAATTCTTATCAAGAATTGCAATAATAAAATCATGTTGACCAGAAATTTAATAATTTTCACAGATAACGAGGGCGGACACTAACAAAGTTGTTGCTGATAAAAACAGTCAGCATACAATACACTTTATCTAACTGTATCAGTGACACCTATGGTCATATCATACAGGATTATATAATTATATAGACAAATGACAATTTTAAACCATATAATAATCAATTTGATAAAACAAAAAAGGGTCATTAATTAGCAAATCCTTTAGCCTGTGAAATAGCAAGGATTGAAATTTCTAATTAATGGGCGACAGTAAAATGTACTTGAATTTGTTTATGATGGGGTTACAAGATATGATAAACAATGAAGTGACAGTTTGTCCACATGAAAAGTACAGTTGATATCCGATGTCAAACGAGAGACTCGGGGATGACAAGGCAAGAATTGCAAAGAATATCGTAACCCAACAGGGGTTATACGGATTTATTCAAACTAAGCCACTAATAAGCAAAATTTTATTTACAAATGATTCAGATTTCATCTACAGTACTTTATTAACAATAGATAGCTAACCACCTAATGCCTCATTTAAGACAGGTTCTAATGGGATAGAGTAAGATTTTCACCTTGAGCAACAATATATCTACCATGACATCTCCGCCGCACTGTAACAATATTTTCTTTAATCCCTGATGTCATTGTGGACGGCTACATGTTTTACTATGATTTACAAGTGTTTTCATAATCCATGTCTTCATGTTTCAAAGATTCTGTATTGAAGGTATCAATAATCATGATAATTTTACCTATGAAGCTGTATAGTACACCTAGTGAACTCATCATCGACAATGAGTGAGCCTGGTCACCAGGTGCTTGTTGATTTGAGGTCAAAATGTGATTATCTTAATAAAAAAATTGAGTCGAAAAAGCTGAATAACAATTTTGGCAATTTCATGCTTTGTAGAAACATTTATTGTCCAGTTAGCAAAATTTTGCCATCAAGGTGTAAACACTGGGCCTGAAGGACCTAGATCTAAACTATCAATCAGAGGCGGTAACTGCAAAAAAATGTAGCCAGAGTAATGTTTCCTGTGTTCCAATTTCAATTTTCTTTGACTTAAAGGCAATAATTTTAGTTCGATTACGAAGAAAGCTTTGTAGCTTATTGAATCGCTGACTCGTACTTATGAACTGAACAAACAAAAAGCAACATCATTATTATCACTTACAATATACCACAACAAAAAAAAGAATAAAAAAATGGGTGATTGTAATAAAAAACCTTAAAATGTTGGGGGTGGTTATGTATCATCATGTCAAGGTTCAAAGACCAAGACAATATTTAAACCACATGATGTCTTTTCCCTTTGTTTATTGAGTTGTACTGAACTTGTTGTACAAGCTAATGTATGTGCTGGATAGTGTATGACCACACGTCTTACATGACAAGAACATCTTGTACAGACTATGTATAATGACAAGCTAAAAACATTTTTGTCAACTGGCCAACATGTTACTCATGCAACCCATCATGTTAAGCAATGTCAGTGACCAAACGCTTTGCCTTCTCCATTAACATCTTTTGTATTTATCTTCATTTTCAAAAACTGGCTCTCAAGCTGAAACCTCATGGTTTACTGGTGTTGATATCACTTCATTGGTTTTC
Organism: Saxidomus purpurata; assembly: GCA_022818135.1. Taxonomy (NCBI): domain Eukaryota; kingdom Metazoa; phylum Mollusca; class Bivalvia; order Venerida; family Veneridae; genus Saxidomus; species Saxidomus purpurata. Next base: position 1,085,164 of record JAFMSR010000011.1, read on the forward strand.
CTCTTGGTAATCACACTGAACTGGCAGTGTTCAAAACCCAGGTTGTGTATTAATAGCTATGTATGTATTTGTATGTATTTTAGAGTTTTATCATTGGTACCGGATAATCCATAATGACCAAAGCCCCCAGAAGAGTTTAGTTATTTTAGGTTTCGGGGTATTAGTGCAAGATACAGAACGTGTCCCGTGCCAAAGACTCCCCCTGGTTCTTTTAGCAACGATACATGGGACCTCAGTTAGCTGCCAAAGTTTTTTCAAGTTTAGCAATTTTTAGATTTGATCAGCATTTCTTCAGTTGGGCAGATTCCAATTTTTGCTTTGAATCTTATTCAGCTTCAGCAGTTTTCTCCTTCAAAGTTCAGCAGTTTTTACCTGACATTTTGCAGATTTTGAAGTGACAGCTTTGATTTTTTCTGTCTCAAAGAGAGTTTGATCTGAAACAGTTTCTCTCTTAAAGCTACAATTTACACAGTGATACAGTTTCTAAAATTTTTGTCTTCTATATGATTTCAGTTGATTTCGTCAGTTGAAACAGTTTTTCCTGGGCGTAAGTAAATTTCAAACTGACCAATTTTATCCTAGTGACAGATTTTGATATGTCAATTTTGATTTTGTGGAATTTTGAAGTTGAAGCTGCTAGTATGTTTTCTTTTGTCAGAGTTAATTTCTCTTTATATATTTCCGTAGATTTCGATTTAGCTGCAGTTTCTCTATCTCTTCAGGTCAGAAGATTTTGATAGGGTTGCATGAAGTCATTTAATATTTCATAAAGTCTTTATTATCATCTTTGAAACAAACTGAACTGCGGATCGATCTGCGACTGGATATGTTTTACCATATGCCCAACTATCTACTTGAATTATTCATATTAAGTATACAATGTAATCTAATTCATTTGACATGCTATAAGAATCATCTAAAAGGCACTACAATGTATTATGGCCATGGCCTGAGCATGAATGTTCCCTGTGACATCTGCAGTTTGTGGTACTTTTCACTTGTTTGACAGACATGTTATACTTAAAGAGCCTACAATCCGTACTGTGTCCATTTAGTGTTACCTTGACCTTTAAGCGTATACAGGCCCGAGTGTTGTCACCAACACACCTTCAAATGATCAAACCATCTTTATAACCGATTAGTTGCAGGTGACTAGGGAATGGAAAATGGTGGTCTGAAAGTTTGTTTGTTTGATAAAAACAAGTTTTCTGCCTCTGGGTTAGGTACTGACTTGAAACTTTGTTACTGGATACCCTGTTTGCTTCAAAAAAGCTTTGTTGCTCAGATTATTGTCTGTAATACACAAATTCAATGAGACGTGATTGTCTTATAATGATGGTAAAAATTCTGTGAAGAATCTGAAAGTCCCATTAGAAGATAGAGAGATAGACAGACAAATGAATGGAGAAAGGAAAAGACGGACGGAAAGCATGATTATTATTTGTATCTCTTCAAGTAAGACAGTGCTCCCTCTCCCTACAAAGTAGCATTACAAGAAAAATAAATCATTAACACACAAAGATAACAACAAGGCTGTAACAACCAACAGGACTGTAATCATTCAGAAAGTGACAAGAATTCAATAGAAGCTGCAGATAAGATATTAAACACACATAAACTTCCAACAGAACCATTAGGAAATACACTGGCACTAATTATCCATCTGTCAGACTCCATCATATAAACAATAGGTCACAATGGAGGTCTCCTATGCACTGATTAATTAGGACCCATTATTCCATGTAACATTACTCCACTTATTCATACACAAACCCCTGAAGACAAATAAACTGTGGGGAGTCTTACAGAATAAAGAATGAATGGAAGAATAAGACAGGAACTGGGAAACATATGGCTAATACAACAGTTTGTGCTTTGGCATTTATATATAGTGTTGGCTAAATGTTGTATCAACTGGCATGCCGAGCTAGTTACATACAAAGCTCATCTGTATATATATGTGTACATAATAAACGGTCAAGCGTAATTTTTATACCAAACCATCATTGCAATCTCTAACATCAAATCTCAAAACATAAAACAATATTTTGTCCCCTTTGCCCAAAGTTTCCGAAATTATCCCTAAAAAGCAGGCCACAGGTTTTTCTAACGGTGATCATGGTGACCTGCTAAAAAGCCCCATCAATTTTTGCTTTATCTATATCTTTATCAGTACATTCTAAGTCATGAATATCAGTAATATTAATAAAGGCATTGTGTTTTACTTCATCTGTATCTAGTCCGAGCTAACATATCTTACTGAAACTTTACAGAAATGCTGCTACTACTATGAGATAAAAAAGGCCTACAAATTGGCAATTTCTAGTAAACTCTGAACAGTTAGCATGAGTAACTAACTACATATTTAACAGCAAAAGGTACATCTCAAATGTTTTTATGTTGATGAATGAATGCCTTGAAGGTTGTAACACAATTATAATACTACAGTAATCTCTTTTTGCATAGACTCAAATAATATACTATTCAGACGAAAACTTAAATATAATTATGACGCCGTTGAAAAAGGTATATATGCAATTTTTAAAGAGAAACCAATGTACCCAGTATTTCGTAACTTTTTACACCAGTATCACTGCTACATGAAAGTAAATATGTATTAGATAGAGTACTGTTTGCGAGAATAATTATGTTATTTCAGGGCGGCCCCAGAAATGACGTTATTTGAGCAAACAGTCCCTATCTGATTTGTATTATGGTACGTTGATAATGGCACGACACCATCATGTACTTTTGATTGACGCTCACAGGCCCAACCGTGTGACAACAAAGTGGGTGGGTAGTAATTTGTTTGGTCACTCTGATCTTTGTCAGTTCCCTAAAAAGACGCTAAGAAGGATAGATGAACCTGCAGAGGATTTTTGATTGCAGGATATGTTTTGTACAGATGGCTAATGCTTGAATTCAGTCATGAAGAATTAGCGATATCTTCTTTCACAAGTTCCTTTAATGCCGGCGCTTACATCATGCTTTCACAAATGAAAACTGCATGATTAAACTGCTCAGGAGACTCGTGTTTGAGTTCGGTATTGTATGTCCACCCTTCCTTCCTCTTAAACATTTAAGTTTATGTCATTTTACAGAGCTACTCTTTCTTCTTTGGCTTGTTGCTTGTTTTTTTTTTGAAAAAAATATTGAAAAGTGTTCTCTATTGCAGATAGATCATGTGCTCTATTGTAGATAGAGCACGCTCTAAGCTCCCCCCATACCAATCAAATTTCACAAATACAGTACAGTGTTTTCCTATACAAATATGCGTAGCCATGATACAAGTATTAATAGATTACTGTTTCAATAATTATGTTATTTCCGAGGGGTAGCCCGAGAAATGACGTATTATTTGGCAACGTCCTCTATCTGTTTGTATTATGGCACGTCACACCATCATGTACTTTTGATTGACAGCTCAAGGCCAAACATCGGGCGAACAAAGTGGGTGGGATCACATTTGTTTGGTCCTCTGATCTTTGTCAGTTCCCTTAAAAAAGAAGCTAAAGGATAGATGACACTGCTTATGGTTTTTGAATTCGGTAATGTTTTGTTACGATGGCTAATGAACTTGATTCAGTAATTAGAAGAATTAGCATATCTTCTTTCACAGTTCCTTTAGATGCCGACGACATGCTTTCACAAATGAAAACTGCAGATTAATTGCCAGGCCGTGTTTCGAGTCTGTATTGTATGTCCACCCTTCCATTCCTCTTAACTTTAAGTTTAAGTCATTTTAGAACTACTCTTTCTTCTTTGGCATTGTTTTTGTTTTTTTTTTGAAAAAACAAAAGTGTTCTCTGCAGAAGCAGTGCCTAAGAGCACCCCCCGGTCACGCCCTCAACACAGCATTCCAACGCTGTTCACCCCAGATTATTTATTATTGCCAAAATAGGTCATAAATATACAACCATGCTCTTTACTGCAGCTGCAAGCTGAAAATTTAAAAACTTGGCCCCTGGTAAAATGACATTATTATGCTTTTTTGAAAACAATAAATGCTTGAAGTTTCAAACATTCCTGTACATGCAGTTATGTGATTTTGGTGGAGAAACAAAATAAAACTATCTCTGCATAAAGAGTGGATTTTAGACTCCTGGTGATTGACATTAACCACAGTCAACACTAAGAACATTTTGTCCTGACAGACTGAAAAGACGTTAGACTGATGCCTGAATACATTAATGCAGGTAGTAAATACATCTCTTTCACCCTTATATAATACATGTATATATAATTTGGTGCCAAGCAATTTTGACAAAGAATGAAAGTATCATCTAATATATAGTTATAATAATTAATGTTATCTATCTTGTTTTTTGTTCAAAGGAAATCCAACGTACAAACTTACCCTGTAATACAGATGTACATTTTTAATCCTCTTGTACGACGGTTCCCCACTAATCCAGTACGTTAATCCTTTTGCGTAACCAGACCAAAATCCTTACTTTTCAATCTTGTATTATCCTAAGTACTGTACGTGTAAACATTATAAGCAATTATTCAAACACATCTTTTATAAGTATTAGGTAATGCTCATCAATGTATTATATTCTATTGCATAATTTTATTATATTAAATTTTTTTGCTGATATATATTCATTATTCGGATCAGTATTGATTAATTGCGTTTGTCACCATCCATTATACTCCACAGTGCTCCAACAACGTGCTGTTACAGAATATTAAATGAATTATATATATCCAATCTCCATGATCAGTATTTATGCAAATCCACTAGTACTGCTATAACTTTCTTATATACAAAAGATTCAATTACGGTAACAATGGTAAGAAAATCCCAAGTAATCGATGAGAAAAAACCCTTGCTTTTTTGTGTGGTGGTCCGTATCAATTCCATTTCTAGCAGAAATTTGAATCCCCCAAACTGATACACATTATACAAGCCATCCATTCATGGACAAAGGTAGGTCTCCGATTGTAAACACAACCATCACTACCAAATGTCAAACTACTTTCACTTTAATACCAGTACAGTACCTCACAATGTAGGATAAACAGTACACCTGTCATCTTTCTCGCTACAAAAATCACAGCGTAAACTAATCCAACATTTAAATTGTATGTGGTACTGGCATATAGTCCAGTGTTCACACCCCTCTAGCCATAATGAATTAATCTGAAATGTGCACCATGTGTGTGTAAGATAGGAACCATCTGTCCACTGAGGGCCAATAGTTCTCACCTTATATTGGCCCTACAAATCTCTTTGTAAACAGATCATAAAATCACAAGGAAAACCAATAAAATCCTCCAAAAACAATAAAATTCATGAATGCCTTTTACCAATTAAAATCCAATTAACAACAACTATGCACTTTCTTTTATCTGCAATAGATAATTATAGGTGGGAAAGTTATTTTTGAATTTAAAATCTCAGGTTTAATAATTTAAACCACTGGTTCTGAAACTTAGAATTCAAGAAATTGAAAAGAATCCAAGGAGAGATTTGGAAGTTTGAGATAAGCTCTTGGGAGAAATGATATTAACTTTTTTGCTTTAAAATCCTCTTAGACAATTGGAAAAATGGAAATTAAATTTTCTTACAAATTGTAATAAAAGAAGAACATTTAGGAATTGGATTTTTTTGCCGTATGTATAGCAGAACAACACCCCAAGTGCAAAAACTACAGAACATTACAAAAAGCAACCGAAGAGCACAGAATACATGACAAAAATGCCCCTGATACAGTATTATAGCTTTCCAAACTATACAATACAATTATATTATGTAAACAAAATAAAAAGAAAATGGTTTTTGACAAAAACATGTATTTCTCCCCCCTCCCCGCAATGACTCATTCCCCAGGTGACCTTGACCTTTGACCCATTGACCTTAAACTCAATAGCGGGTTTTTCATAGATTATCACCAATAAGCCATCTTCAAACCAGACGGACCGGGCCAATGAGCAGTCCTAATAGATCACCCTGGCACGCAAAGATAATGCTATTGTTTTAAGAATGGTCACCACTGTAAGCAAGTTACGTCGCAACAAATTCAATTAATTTGCTACAAAAAACCACAGGTGGAAGGAACATACCTTTGACTTTTTTTTCTTAAGCTAATGCTTTTTTCTATGCATTTTAAAATTGATATCAGAATAAATAAAAAAAAAAATTGAAAAAAAAATATTTTTTTTTCTTCATAGCTCTTTTACTATAGACAAGGTTCCCAACACCTCTGTATGAAAACAAGCATGTCGCTCTGAAAAACTCTTCGATTTCTTTCAAATTTGAGTTACGTTAAACAAATTTGAGCGAATTCTAGAGAGAAATGATAGAGCTTTAAGAAAGAGTTTACTTCAATGGAAAATTCCAAGCCGTTTTCATTCTACAAGGAAAATACCAACGCTGATATAGCGATTTTCGCTAAAACCAGAAAAATGTCACACATATTCCGACAGTGATTTTCGCTAAATTCTCCACTAATATTCGGTACTGCGAAAGACAACCATTAAAACAAGAAATATATATTATTAGACTACAAATCATGGCATAGATCGTACCTTTACATCAATGTGTTCGATACTACAGCGGATTTTTCAGTTTTTGTAATTGTCAAAATGTATTAGCGGCCATGAAGGTCCGAGAGGTTGCGCAGTGATTTGTAACAGCTATTCAAGGACTTATCAAAACATATCCGAAGGCGATTGAAAGTGAAAGTAAAAGCATTTAGTCAACAAAAATGAAAAATCCGCCGTAGCATCGAACCCATTTTGAGTAAAAGTACGATCTCGACATGATTTGAAGTCTAAACATATATATTGCATGTTTTGATAGTTTCCTGTCGCATTACCGCAATATTATTGGAGATTTAGTGAAAATCACCGTCTGGAAAATGTGTGACATTTTTCTGGTTTGAGCGAAAATCGCTCTACAGCTTTGGCATTTTCGCTTGTAGAACGAAAACGGCTTGGAATTTTCCATTGAAGTAAACTTTTTCTTAAAGCTCTATCATTTCTCTCTAGAATTCGTTCAAATTTGTTTAACGTAACTCAAATTTGAAAGAAATCGAAGAGTTTTTCAGAGCGACATGCTTGTTTTCATACAGAGTGTGTTGGGAACCTTGTCTATAGTAAAGAGCTATGAAGAAAAAAATTTTTTTTTCAATTTTTTTTTTATTTATTCTGATATCAATTTTAAAATGCATAGAAAAATGCATTAGCTTAAGAAATAAAAGTCAAAGGTATGTTCCTTCCACCTGTGCAAAAGACAAGATATTTTAAGCCTTTGACTCTCTGATATCAGCACAGGATAAATAATTTACCTGTGAGAAACCTTGTAGCACTTCTACCAGGACCTTTGATATTTACCAGTCTGATGTATAAATATTTTAATCCAAAATAAATATTTGTTGACTCCTGTGAATTATGTTATATAACATTTGGTCCTATAGGAAAACAAATGTCTGTATGTACTACAGTCTAGCTTGGCTGTACACTGGTAATTCAACTATTAAAGGGGTACAAATCTACTCCAGCATCATGCCTATGAATGTACTCCACATATCCTTCATTAAATTTTCGAGCTGTGAATAATACTGAAGAGTCAGTAAAATTACATGTTGCAACAAGATCACTAAAATTCACTAAATGCTGATTACAGCATGTTACAAGATCACTGGCGAACATAAACCTCTGACTAACCACATTTTACATAAATGCTACAAGATCACTGGAGCACATTCACCCTGGAGTTACAACATTTTACATATTGCAACAAGATCACTGGAGCACGTTCGTTTACCTTGGAGTGACCACGATCACTTGAGCACATTCACCTCAGAGTTACCACATTGTACATATTGCAACAAGATCACTGGAGCATTTAATTCACCTTGGAGTCACCACATTTTACATATTGCAACAAGATCACTGGAGCATTTAATTCACCTTGGAGTCACCACATTTTACATCTGCAACAAGATCACTGGAGCATTTAATTCACCTCAGAGTCACCACATTTTACATACTGCAACAAAATCACTGGAGCATTTAATTCACCTTGGAGTCACCACATTTTACATACTGCAACAAGATCACTGGAGCATTTAATTCACCTTGGAGTCACCACTTTGTACATATTGCAACAAGATCACTGGAGCATTTAATTCACCTTGGAGTCACCACATTTTACATATTGCAACAAGATCACTGGAGCATTTAATTCACCTTGGAGTCACCACATTGTACATATTGCAACAAGATCACTGGAGCAAATTAACCTTGGCTTCATCACATTTAACATATTGCAACAAGATCACTGGAGCATTTAATTCACCTTGGAGTCACCACATTGTACATATTGCAACAAGATCACTGGAGCATTTAATTCACCTTGGAGTCACCACATTTTACATATTGCAACAAGATCACTGGAGCAAATTAACCTTGGCTTCATCACATTTAACATATTGCAACAAGATCACTGGAGCAAATTCACCTCGGAGTCACCACATTTTACATATTGCAAGTTAGTACCCTTGGTGAAATCAGGCATCTTGTTACAGTAGATGTACAGTGTAATAACCTTTCTCATTTTAAAGGTGTATAATTAGAATTTGACCATGTAACAGATTTGTTTGAAACTTTAACATCTGATCATTTACACTCATTTATAATCACTTAGCGCTTAATTCAAGTAAGATTTTCACTGGAGGTATTTTTAAAATTTGATTTCCCTATCCTGGTTGCCCAACCAAGATAGAGTTATTTTATCATAAGTGAAAATTTGATACACATAATTTGCCTAAGGAAAGATATACATATAAGACCTATTGTACTATAGTTGTGAAATATTTGCATTGAAAATTATATATTTAGATGGAATTCATTAGATATTCAAGTTTGAAAAATTATTATTACCTCCCTTTACCTATCTTGGGTGCGCACCCAAGATAGATTGGAAATAAATGAATTCAGAAGCTACTATAGTTTAAAAACTTGCATTTTGGTTCAGAATGTTAAAATATTTGTATATCTATCCAATTCAAATGTAAAAGTAGAAATTATATTGAAATAAAAAAGAAATACTCAACGTTTTAAATACTTTCATATTAAAGGGGAGTAATAACAAAAGTTTATAAAAGTTAATAAAATGTAAATTTCTGATTGGGATCTAACACTATGTAAGGGGTCCTTTTGTTCATAAAATAAATCTCTAACAGAATATACAAAAATTAAATATTGTCATAAAATGTTACTTAAAAGCAATTGACCACCTTTAAAGTAACATCTGAACAATACCTTTCAATCAACATTCAAAATGGACATTACAGCTGGCACATGGACTTTAATACATCTGCAAGCATCTAAATATAGCCTTTCAGTAAAGATGGAGCAATTGACAGACACATTATTCATTAATCATTTGAAGCCTTCATTTTTTTCATTTTTCTATTACAATGTAAAAAGAAAAAGTACCATACATTAAAGTGGTCAAATAAGTAAATAGGGAGAGGAACACACAACTAATACAGTTTATTCTGATATGTGTACCTGAGTTTTCCTTTGAAAAATGTGAAGGAAGGGCTTTGATTGAATACAAAAATAAAGGCATTTAGAAGTAATCATAATGTATGCATTGGAATTTCTATATTTATTTCAACTATCATACTGTAACTGCCAAAACGGAAAAGGGCTATTAAGTAAAGCTTTTGACACCGAACAAACTATAAGAAAGCAAAATGTTTACTTGAGAATATATTTTGTTAACTTTTGTATAATATGAATAGATGACTGTTAAAAGAAGTGTCACAGTTATTTTACAAATAACAACTGGAAATGAATGTAACAGACAAATATTTGCTAGCCTTAACAATTAGTTTTAGAAAGGAAACAATTTTCTCACGAAATTGATTTAAAAGTAACCCACAACTTCTGTATTCTTTGTTTACCTATTCTTTGTTTACCTATTCTTTGTTTACCACTACTGCAAACGTAATACTATTTTTTTAAAACTACAATACAATTCTTCTGTAAACAAATTTAAACTGTAATTTTTTTGTTTGTTCTAGCAATATGGCAATTAAGCTGTTTTTCTATTTAAAATTTCAAGTCTCTATTTGCATTAAATTGATCTGCAATATTTAATTACGCTGCTTAAAGACTTCATAATTTGGGTTTCAGTAAAATGTGATGATAAAAAGTGGTTCTCCAATGGTATGTAAATATATACTTTCAAAGCAAAACTAGAGCTATCACTAAATGTGATTAATACCCCCAAAAGACTGCTTTATAAACTGAGAAAGTTCGTAGTAACAGAATACCTTGCAAACAAACTAAAAAGAGATATTGTTGTTGGCAATAACTCTGTAATTTGTCAAGATAGAGTTATGGTTCTTGTACACTGCACTTCCTCTCATTGTGCTTGACCATTGTATGAAGTTGTATTGAATTCCAACCAATAGTTTTCGAATAATGCTCCGGACAAGTAAAAGTAACAAAGGGCAATAACTCTGAAATGAGTCAAGATAGAGTTATTGTTCTTTCACACTGCACTTCCTCACAATGTGCTTGACCATTTTATGAAGTTGTATTGAATTCCAACCAGAAGTTTTCGAATAATGCTCCGGACAAGGAAAAGTAACAAAGGGCAATAACTCTGTAATGAGTCAAGATTGAGTTATGGTTCATGTGCACTGCACTTCCTCTCATTGTGCTTGACCATTGTATGAAGTTGTTTTGAATTCCAACTAGTACTTTTCGAATTATGCTGCGGACAAGGAAAAGTAACAAAGGGCAATAACTCTGTAATGAGTCAAGTTTGAGTTATGGTTCTTGTGCACTGCACTTCCTCTCAATGTACTTGACCATTGTATGAGGTTATATTGAATTCCAACCAGTAGTTTTCAAGTAATGCTCTGGAGAACAAAAAAATAACAAAGGGCAATAACTCTGAAAATACTCTAGATAGAGTTATGGTTCTTGTACACTGCACTTCCTCTCATTGTGCTTGATCTTGTATGAAATTGTATTGAATTCCAACCAGTAGTTTTCAAGTTATGCTCCGGACAAGGAAAAGCAACAAAGGGCAATAACTCTGTAATTAGTCAAGATGGAGTTATGGTTCTTCTGCACTGCACTTCCTCTCAATGTGCTTGACCATTGTATGAAGTTGTATTGAATTCCAACCAGTAGTTTTCAAGTTATGCTCCGGACAAGGAAAAGTAACAAAGGGCAATAACTCTGTAATTAGTCAAGATGGAGTTATAGTTCTTGTGCACTGCACTTCCTCTCAATGTGCTTGACCATTGTATGAAGTTGTATTGAATTCCAACTAGTAGTTTTCAAGTTATGCTCCGGACAAGGAAAACTAACAAAGGGCAATAACTCTGTTATTAGTCAAGATGGAGTTATAGTTCTTGTGCACTGCACTTCCTCTCAATGTGCTTGATCATTGTATGAAGTTGTATTGAATTTCAACAAGTAGTTTTCAAGTTATGCTCCGGACAAGGAAAATGCAACAGACCGCCCGACCGACCGACCGACCGACCGACCGACCGACCAACCGACCGACCAACCACCGGGTGACTCCTATATACCCCCCTAAACTTCGTTTTGGGGGTATAACAATCAACACTTGAAAGCAACTTATTTCCATCGGAGAAAGATTTGGTTTCACTATATATTCAGAAAGCAATTTTTATAAAGGTTTGATAGGGTGTATATTTCTAATTTATCAGAGATGTTTTATACTCTACAGCTGAGGGCAATTTATCATTCAGTTATGTTTTTTTGGGTAGGTACACTTTTTATAAACAGGTTGTCTAGATCGATTGTAAAAAGCCTGAATTAACACAGACCATGCAATATTGTCTCAAGTCCATCTAGATCTTATGTATTGTACATGTATCTTGAACAAATAAAGGGGCTTTCAAAAACTAAGTCATACTAGATGCCCACGTGCAACATGTCGAGTCGCCAGCTGTCAAAAGAGCTAACTCCTCACCAAGTAGAGATTGGTCAAACTACACCTAAATATTGGATGTAACATGCATATTGTACCACAGAAAAGTGGTCTCGATTTTTCTCTACTGCCTGAGTAATAAAAAAGTTACAATATAAGCTATTCATAGTAACAACAAAGGGTAGTAATTCTAAAAACAAGGGTAGCTCATGGTGGTGAACATTTGTGCCAAGTTACATCAAAATCCCTCCATGCATGAAGAAGAAATGCTCCTGACAAAGTCATTCTTGAATTATTCTTGTATCTGACCTTTGGCCTCTAAGTGTGACCTTGAACTTGGACTTAGGGCCCTGGTTCTTGCGCATGACACTCCGTCCTATGGTGGTGAACAAGTGTACAAAGATACATCAAAATCCCTCCATGCATGAAAAAGATATGCTCCGGACAAAGTCATTCTTGAATTTGACCTTTAACCTCTAAGTGTGACCTTGACCTTAGACCTAGGGACCTGGTTTTTGCGCATGACACTTCGGCTTGACAATAAAAACCAAGCTTTTTACATCTTCATGCATGAAACTGGACAATCTGACATCTGTGCAGTGACAGATATCCTCAGATACGTTTCTTTGAGGTAAACTGTCTGCTTTCTCTCGGCCAATCTGACATCTGTGAGGTGACAGGTATCCTCAGATATGTTTCTTTGAGGTAAACTGTCTGCATTCTATTGGTCAATCTGACATCTTTGCAGTGACAGGTATCCTCAGATACGCTTCTTTGAGGTAAACTGTCTGTTTGGTGACAATGATTTTCAGGATATGGCATTATAGCTGCTTTCAAGAACTTTGTATACTGACTGGTTCAAAATTCATATACCTGTGCAACTAAATTGTGACAAGTATCTGTCCATTACAAACTAAAATATACTACTTATGATATAAAACCAACCATTACCCTAATCAAAAAGTGATAGAAAATAAGCAACCCTTCTGTTCGTAAATGAGTATGGGGCTTAAATTGTATGACCTTATACAGTAATAGACAGATGCTGAACATGATCTTTACAAGATGATTCAGTTGTTGACAAGATAAAGAACACAACCAGACCTTGATATAAATCATCTATATCTAGCAATACAAACTTCTGACCACACAAGTTGATTTCATCCTTCATCTATTTTCTTACTGGTAGTACATAATACTGTAACCTAAAGATTTTACTTTCTGACAACTGTTTCTTTTCTGTTCATACCTCTATACATACACCGAACCGCAAAATAAACGCAACAGTTGGGGAAACACATATAATTTGAAAATAAACAATTCAAATGATAAATAACGAGTTTATTTCATTTCATTGGTACCTTACCTACATACTGTGTAAATTTCATTAAAATATAACAACAGATAACCCGGATTTCATAATGTCAAAGTTCATACCCACAAGTTCAATTTTCACACTTGTCAATTCTCCCTCGTATCCCGACAGCCTGATTTAAATTATCCAGAAGTCGTGGCATTGCAAAATACATTTATGTCAGCTAAATATATTTTGGGGTGTTTTTTAATTGTAAAATCGTAACTGGTGAGGAAATTATCGATTTTTTAAAAATAATTTACTTAATTTCAACCCCACACGTGCAAAGCGTGCTTTTGTATTAATGTGCCGTCAGGTGTCACGGTACGATGATTTCAATAAATTTTAATGGCTAGTAATATTTTACATGTATAAATAATATTCAAATACGTTTGCGTCAGTAAAATATAATTACGACGGACATATTCAAAAAAGAAATGTGTTGCGTTTATTTTGCGGTTCGGTGTACTAACATGGGTGCCAAACTGTCATAATATATACCCCTTGTCCATCACTTTGTGGTAAATATGAGGGAAATGAAAGCACCTGATCAACCAAATTAAAGTGTGGACATGATGGCAACTTTGGTCAAAGTTTTACAATTCTAAAGCTGTAATTACACAACAACTTGGGACAATGTGACTGATTATAAAAAAAAACTTATGCCCATAAAACACTGTGACCTGGAAGAAGACATTCAAATCTAAGCAGTAGACAACAGAATTAAGGCAATAAAAGGGCCATAACTCCTTGGTGTCTAGGGTATTCTGGTTGGCTATTGAAATTCAAGCAAAGATATTATTTTCATAAAGTTTCGGTTGGTTATTGAAATTTAAGCAAAGATATCATTTTCATAAAATTCTTTACCAAGTTTGGTGAAGTCTGAACCCATACTTTCCAAGGAAGGGAATGTGATGATTTGGCAAAATTCAGCAATTAAAGGGCAATAACTCCTGGGTGTTTAATGTGATCTGACTGTGGTTAATGAATCTTGCAAAGACATTATTTTCATAAAGTAAAGATGGGACAATGTGTTACTTTGGCAAGTATTGAGCAATTAAAAGGCCGTAGCTTCTGAGGGTCTGACTGGCAATGTAGCTTGTTCTCGAGTTTGGCCAAGATGTTATTCCCATGCATCGACATTGTGACACTGTTTCATGACAATCTGAAAAGGGGTATCTTAGAGTATATACAGAGTGCAGACTGTGTTGCTAACTTTAATCAGTAACAGTCTGAGGGCTGTAACTTATGTGAATCTCATGCAATCTGGCTTATATATATATATAGCTAGTTGTTTATGCAAATAAATACTGTGACAAGGTTTTGTGATGTTATGACAAAATTAATGTTAATTAACTATAGAAAAAAGACAATGTGTGAAAGCACCTGAATGGACCATACCTCCTGAGACAATTCTACGTGATCCGGCTGCTAAATGACTTTGCCTGTCAGCATAAGGACTTTGTTTGGTGATGACTAAATAAGAACTGTTCCAGTCAAAGGGCACACAACTTTGGTTGATGCTCCCTGGGTTCGATCACTTGCTGATGAGTGTATAAAAATTGCAATGAAAATTAAAAACCGATGACTGCATCCTCTAGCTAAATGTGGACATCAGTTATGAGAGAAGATATAAAGCAAGTTTGGTAAAGAAAAGAGTCCCTCTAATTTACTTTAATGCACCATAAAATATGTCTGGTCTATAGTGACTTTATCACATTTGAAAGTCACTCAAGCTGTGTAAAGGGGTCATCAATAGCACTTGGCAACACTTGGACAGACCACAATCAAATGGACCATGCATCAACAATAACCAACACTTTCAATGGTTTTATTACATAGAGGGTACAATTCTGACTGCTTGGCCATAATAAAAGGTGTGGGTACAGGCAATCTAGATAAATACAAGTTTTATTGGATTGAAGCAATAATTCTCAATATAAAAATGTCAGGGTGGCAATCACAGCTGCTGTCTGAAATGTAATATAAAACTAAATTCTCTTCAGCTACTTCCGATGCTTCTGTCTTTTAACTCCCCCCCCTCCCTCCTCCAGAGGCTATTAAAATAACATCAAAGTTTGCTTTGGTACCTTGACCCTAAATAGTAGACTAGCGTTACTAGTCTGCAATTGATAAAATTTATGTTTTTTTCTATATATACTATTTCATGCACTATTTCCAGTCTATTTTATATGATTTGCAATGGTTAAACCCCAGACATTTCTGAATGTGAGGTCAGATAACTTATCACAAGACCACATCCCCCTCTCCAACCTCCACTTCTTTATAGCGATTGCATTTCCTATTAAAAGTACCAAGGTTACAGAACACTTGTTTGACAATCTTTAACTGATAACTATTTGCCAGTACCCATTTAAGGTCCCATAGGCTTAGGCAGTGGTGACAAATTGTTCCTTGCCTGCAACACCACAGAGATGGCATAAAGATTCAAACCTAACAGAAAATTAAACCCTCCACGCCCCCCTCTCACTGTCTACAAGGGTGGGGGAGGAAGATTGGAACATCAACAGGGGCAGGGAAGGGGAAGGAAGGTCTGAACAATGCACATGATATATTAAAACTAAAAAAAGACTAAAAGTATCCTACCTTTAATGGATTACCATCATCGTAACCAAATTTTAAGAAGGTATATGGTTATTTATCTGTGGGCGTGACTTCACTCTTTTTTCCTCTGGGCCTTTAGTTTTAAACACATTGTCATAGTTAAAAGAATTTCAAATATTGAAACCTTATAGCTTAATGACAGAACATAAATCAGAAGAGCTACTCAAATCTAAACACCAAATTACACACTATGTTAGCTATGAAATTGATGACCTTCCCCATCGCTAGGGGTGTTGCCTCTGGTAGGTAATGATGAAGGCAAAACTAGAACAGGTAGTAATTGAAAAAGTTCTTGTCTCTTACATAAGGAACAGTCATTGAATACATAGGTTATGAGAGAATGTTGTCTAAATCACTCAGGATCCCATTTTGACAGAGTCAATGGGATGGGCCTTAAAGACAAGACACAACAACAACGCAAACAACAAACATTTGTAAGTTCGAAGGGTGATTTTGTTTCAAGGTTTTTCTCAATTATTATTTATGTTACTTTTCAAGCATTATAAACTAGTTATATCAACCACCTAATATAGTTTACTTGCCTGCAACATGTAAGTAATATGACAAGCATTTTACATTACTGAAAAAAGAGATTTACTGTTTCTTTGCCTGAAGATACATGGAGAGTTCAATGTTTTACCTCAGCAGTCATTTACATTTAATTAAGTTGGCCATAATAAGGATGAGGTAAAATCACCTCATAAACTACATCATTAAATGTTCACTGACATCAAAAATACCAAAGTTGTTGTTGTCATTGCATGAATTTAACGCCCATTAGAACTGTATTTTGGCCATTTTAAACAGGCAGAAAGTTTACCGAACCAGTACTAAGACCCCTATACGGCCAACTTTCTCACATAAAGAGACAACAGTCAGTAGTATGGCTTGAACCCAAAATTTCAAACAATGTCAAAACACATGTTAAAGGGAGGTAATTAGCAATACAAATTTCCATCACTTGATTTATTTGCTAGTCAAAATAGTTCATACACCTGTATGAAGGTAGAATTCAATCATTAATAAAACACAAATTCCACATCATCAAATGCAAGTGGGTAAACTGGTTCTGGAGGAGATGCAGGCAGGTATATAAATATTTCAGGTGTTTGTTTGTCAGCATCACAGTGATCTTTTAATAAACTTATAAGAAGTGTTGCACAAAACATAAGTAGTGGCAAAAAATAATAAATGTTTAAACACTGTTTACATCCACAGGTCGATATTTAACAGAACATTTCATTCATAAAAATCACTACATTACGGAACTTTCCTCCGAAAAATAAAATACAATTTAAAACTGAGTAGACAGTTTGACAACATTTGATACAATCAAACAAGGTCTAAAAGGTTGTTAGGTACTGAGAGGGTGGTACTCAACTGTTTACTTGAATTTTCTTTGAAAAACACGTTTTGATATAGGTTATCAGATACGGATTTCATACTACCAGTATATGTGGTTAAAATACCGGTATGTGGTTAACAATTAATATGAAAACCTGTTCTAACAGACAGCAGTATTTATCAATACATGTATAAAATCAGCAGACATTTGAAAGAACGAATCTTAATTAAGTTTTCCAGCAAAATAAGAAGCACAAAAACTCTTAGAACTAAATGAATGTTCTAAATAATCTGATGTTGCCATGTCCAAAATTTTCTGAGACTTTGAAAAGGCCACTGCACAACATTTCTTACATTAAATGTTTAAACTGATTAAACAATTCTGACATCCATAACTCACCTGTATTAGAGGTACAGGTAACTGGTGTGTGAATTATTAAATATGGAGACAGCTGTTGTCTCCCTTAGCAGTTGTGAAGCCCATGCTTTGTAACTTCCCTTGCCGGTACACTTGAAGACTGCAAGAGTTAATTCCCTTGCTTACAATAAACTGCACCACCATGGAGAAAAACCCAAACCCTCCAACATCTTTCTTTTTCATGTGTGTTATTTTTATGTCTATAAAATTATGTACTTTATACAAACCTGATATATATATTTCAGTATTTTCTGTTGCAGATATTATTCTCAAACATTTGCATCAATCACAAAGACAAACAGAAAACTCTGACATGAACTTCAGTGGCACTGTTGAATTTATTGATGCATCCAAAACTGCTAACTTTAAAGCTGCTCGCTTGCAGTTTTTGCAGAAAATTTTTCTCAAAAATGATACATTAAAATGTAAAATTTAATGCTAGAATCAACAATACAAGTGAAATGAACACAGCAATTTAGGAAAATCTATTGCAATGTTTGTAGCCATGCTACATTATATGACGTATTGGGATTTCAAAAGCAAAGCTTTATAGAATTCTAATAATTCGTATATACTTTAGAGGAATTGAACCTTTTTTTTGGACGACTTGTTATTAAACATGTTAATTTCAGATGGTTCGAAGATCCAGATTTTTCATTTCATTTTTC
Source organism: Saxidomus purpurata (assembly GCA_022818135.1). NCBI lineage: Eukaryota > Metazoa > Mollusca > Bivalvia > Venerida > Veneridae > Saxidomus > Saxidomus purpurata. The sequence continues at coordinate 1,103,508 of JAFMSR010000011.1, forward strand.
AAAGTCAGAGGCTGAGCAGCTGTAATACACTGACATTGAGGCTGCCACCAACTTAAAACGGTCAGTTCTGTTTTAAAAATGCTGAGTACCTTTGCTGCCAAAAATGTAAGATGATTGAGTCCTGTTAGAATAAAAGACTGAAACTATCTTGCTTGGAGTTTTAATAAAATAGATTATCATCAAGCCAGGTATGGTGGCAAGGCTAAAGGAATAGCAAAACTGACAAAATTATATATGTTTAAAACTGACTGTGCTAATGTGCATTTTCTGTATCAGTAATGGCAAGGATAGGTAATATTTTGGTTCAGATGTAACATACTGAAAAAATAAAAATGAAAGAAACTGCCTTCTTTTTTAATGATTTCATGAGGTCTTTTTTCTTATTATTGCAAAAAACTGTTTATAATGCTTTTTGCTCATACATGCCTTGAAAAATAGCCACACTGTAAAGTGCCGTGATTTAACAGAAAATAATTCAACGTCATCACCAAACAGATTGTTTGTGTTACCAAACACTGTAACATTTGCTTGGTTTGGCCTAATTCATTTAAGCGCTGACATTTTGTATGAATCATATCCATGGTGCCCTTAAAATTCAGATAAAACACTCTGTCATCTCGCACCGACATAAATAACATTTTGAGATAACATCATATAAGTTACATTCAAGATTAGAATGCTCTGCGCTAAAATACATTTACAATTACAGTTGCATAGAAAGAAACACATCAAATAACCATTTATAGGAGCTGCATTCCCATTTCACTTTGCACCATATCAGCTCTACCCTATGACTTTGTGTTTGAGTATTTTCAGTTCTATTGCGATCTAAATGACAATGTTTAAAAACAGTTTGACGCCAAAGACATGTATATTGTGACGGTGTAACAGATATAGATGTATTTTTATCACAGTCATGTCACCATATATTTACAGAGAATAGACCTTGTGACAACTAGTTCGGCTTTATTTATAACTTGTGTGTACATTTCTCATTGCATGTTTACCCTTCATATTCCTTTTTTTGTGCCCATGCAGTTTTGGCGTTTCCAACATATGACAAATCACAAATCTCGTTATCACTTCATCTTGTTTCAAACAAGGTCACAGCACACAACCCTAGCTAGGGCACCAATAGATCTAATAGTTCTATGTGCATTTTCATCTTTAATATGTATAAACTGACCTTATGTTTTGTAACTGTGTCTACCATACTTTACAAAGTGATATGTAACAGATTGTTGCTTTAGCATAATAGTGATTCAGTTTCCTGGTCCATTGTATATTGGGTCTGTTGCACTTCCTACCAATCAAAATGTGAAATAAGTCTCCCTAAATTTATATGATGAATATTGATAACCTTTAACTCAACATAATTATTCAATGCCAACAGTCAAACCTATGTAAGGCATCCTGTCTATAGGGATTTAGCAACACTAGTTATATAAATGGCTGCTTTCTACACCCCGATCAACTCTTCTTGTCATGCTCGAATTTAAATACAATTGCCTATCCTGTAACTATAATTTTCATATTACTCTGAAAACAAGAATATTAAATTCACATTTATTTTTTTGTTTAAAATTTTGATGAAGACAAAACTTCATACCTGAGGGATAACCACATGATATCATGTTATAATATAGTCAATAAACTGTAACATCATCTCATTATCATTCATTTGCACATAGTCAGATCATTTTAGATGACCTTTTTCATATATCAAAATAATCAACATACAGTTGCCGGCTGTCTGGCAATCTATCAACTAATTGAACCAATTACAATTATATATCCATTTACATTTGTCAATTGTTTTGTTAAAACAAATAGACTGGCACACTTTAGATACAAGTCTCCCCTGTCAGTAGTATGTAAAGCCCGGCTTGCGACAAAGTCATATTGAATAGCACTTCAGGAAGTGTATCTGATAATACAAGTAAGATCCTCTTTATAGGAACAAAATTAAACCAGAAGTAAATCCTGGCTAAAAGTAAGTGTACCGTAAGCAATAAAGGCCACCTTAGCACTAAATTTATCCTCAGCATAACAGAAATACTGTTGTACCTTTCATGCTAGCAAATTATGATTCCTAGCATAAGAGTAAGTGCATCCTAGCATTAAAGTAAGTGCATCCTAGCATTAAAGTAAGTGCAGAGTAACATGTAAGACGTATATCCTAGGATAAGGGCAAATGCTTCCTAGCATTACAGAATGTGCTCAGAAATTGCATTATAAACATCAATACAACAACTGCAGTAAAGAGTACCATAGCATTAAGAAAATCTATTTAAGCATTAAAGGAAGTTCATGGTTTTAATTTACACTGAAGTATTTACAGTACCCGATAGTTTAAACATATTTTATTTGGGAATAAAATATGTTAAAACTACAGTACCTGAAATTTAACTTCAAGTGCATTTAATTTAAGATTGCAGCGTTTTGACATATACGGAGGTGTATCAAGTGCATCCTGACATAAATGCAAATGAAGTACCCTCTGTTTCATACAAGCAGGTACAATCTTGTTTTGATATCAAATCACCCTTTGTACCCCACAACATACAGTGCAAGAATTTCCTTTCCCAGAAAAAATTACCAAATAAAGTGACGACTTTATAACGGAAAGTGACAATTTTTGTATTTCCAGTAAGGAATATTATGTTAGCTGGAAGAGAGTGGGTGGCAAGAGAACAGCCTACAGGTATCTGCAATTATCTACTGCTTGCATGTCTTTTGTTGCTTTGATCATGACTACACTAATTACTTACACATTTCACTTTACTTGTGGCTGTTCTTTACTGTCCAACTACAGAAACAGACCTGTCATAAGACTAATTCCCTTTGATTATAAATTCTCAATGTCTGTTGCTATGATACTGTTTTGATCTACTTAAAGACCAAATGGTAAAAGACAATCACATTGTTACTTGCATGTCTTGTAGCAGGTATACCAGTTCATACTTACTGACACAATCATGTAATTTAAAAAGCAAAGAGTGAAGTTTGATGAATTACAGGAAACTGAATCACAGTGTTATCATCTAGAAAGCATTTTCAATAATAATCGAAGGTCACAGTATTACAAATAGTTCTAGAGGCATGTCTGAGCTTCATAATCAGCATAAAGGTCAATTTGACCTTGTCCTTTGATGAAGTGACCTAAAATTTGTGAAGGTTACAATGACTTCTCCCTTGCAACACAAACTTAACATTTGAAGAAGTTGCCAAATGGTTCTGCAATTAACATGCAGGAAACACTGGTCTATAAAAAGACAGATAGATATGTATCTGACAATAGTAAAATAATGTACCATTCCTTCTTATTGAAAGAGGATGTAAAAATGTATATTTGGGTCTGTCAACATTAATTTATGACTGTGAATAACTATGAAATGACATGCTATCCATGCAAGAATGTCATATTAACCCATCACACACCATCATACTTTATGACAAACTGAACGCAGTCAGCACATGCGCACAATAAGGACTTACAAGATTCTGAGGTACAAGAAAGGATATTAAAACTCTTCATGGTATAATTCTGCTGAAAGAGACTGCATGACAATCTGCAGTTAAACATATTTTATTAAAAAATTCTGCATAATACAGATACCAATCCACAAAGTATCTGGTCTTTTAGTGGTGTGTGATTACTTTGTATTTATAAAAGACTTTGCATGACATAATTTTATAACTGATGGTACATGAAGTCCCAGGAAACTTTGAACTTACTGACATTGTAACATTAAGTTATTGATAGGATAATGATAGAACCATGTTCTATTCAGTCTAAAACAATGTTGACAAAGCCTTTCTTTCATATATTCAAGTTGTTTCTTCAAGAAAATGAGTATCCAGAAAGCATTAAATACAAATAAAGCATATTGCACAGCAAATTTTTTTTTTTTTAATTTAAGATTTAAATTGGGCGAAAAAATATTAACTTAAAAAAAAAATTGGGGTTAGGGTTAACAAAAGATTAGGGTTAGGGTAAACAACATTAAAGGACAATAACTCTACTAAGAATCACTGAACTGGAAAATGCCAACAACATGCATAAATAGGCTTTGCGCTGATCATTCTGGTTGAAATCCACCTAGCAGTATAACAAAAGTTGCTCGGACAAACTTACGTCTAGAGTTAGGGTTAGGGTTACGAAAAAGGCCAATAACTCTGCATTGAACCAGAAAATGCTGAAGATATGCACAGGTACACTTGGTACCAAACATTTCAACCAAGTTTCAGTAAAATGCACCCAGGCGTGTAGGAGGAGTTGCGCGGACAATCTTTTGTGACAGACAGAGAGACAGACAGCATAAAATCAATATGTCTGGTATGTACTTATCAATTTAAAAAGCAAAGTTAGACATGTTTTTGGTACAAACATTTAAAAGGTCATTTCTGTCAGTACGACATCTTTCTTGATAAATGACAGCTACTTGTAAATGTGATCCTGGGACTTTAAAAGAAACTAGTTGTGAAAATGTAATTTGTGTGTTTCACAGGCGAGGAAGATAATGTATCCTCATCCCAGCAATCAGTTTATCTTTACAATCAGAGAAACATATCAACCATATTAACACTGTCATTATTAACTTTTGACAGCTTTCAAAGGTAAACATTGCACCAAATGTGGCCAGGTAAATTACATGTATTCTCTGCATTAACATATGCTAAAGAAAACAGTGTGGGCCTCGAAAGCTCAGTGATTATGGTGTTCGAATCCTATGCTGAGCACGAGGTGTGTCCTTGGGTGAAAACCCAGCTGTAAATGGATAGCAGTGATGACAAACACGCTGCCTCTCTCTTGCGAACTTGATGACATCTGGAATGAGTGTTAGAGAGCGATTCAATAAGTTACTGAGCTTTCTTAGTAGTCAAACTAAAATAATTTTGTATAAACTAAAGAAAACAGGACAGACTGTGGCCGCTGCATTCAGGCACTGACAGCTGAATATAGTAGCTTCTGCTATAATATATAATACATATTACCATATTATGGTCTGTACTATGGTTCATGTTGATTCAGGCCTTTGAACCTACATCTGCTGAGTTATTACAACTACCCTGTGCTTGGTCACTGCCAATTTTTAATGACTTTGCATTTCATTATTTATGTTTTCAGTTGATATATAGACATTAGTACCACAGTTCTTACCCAGTTTTAACCGTAGCAAATCTCCACATAATACACTTTCATCAGGGATGTTTTCTTGATCAAATAAGCTTTTCCAAATACTAATAATATCTACAATTTATGACTTTCTTTGTTAAACATGGCTAAAATAATGCCTTTAGTCCATTTTGTGTCAACTGGTTTCCTCAATACTTTGATTTCAGACAGACCCCTTTCACAAAGTCAGACTGACTGACATTCAAATTGTATGCCTGCCTTTTACTTGAAAGTGGAATTTCATGTCAAAAAGTTCAAATATCGAGTAAAATAATATGGACCATTTTTCCAAAAGGAAGTAAACACAAAAGTAACATGGTCACCTGAGCCAGCAACTGGTATATAACTGTCAGCTGATTTTTTATCCATTGTTTATTTATGTTTGACAAAAATCACGTAATCTGTCTTTATTGTGTAAAGAGATAAGACTGCTAATAATGACGTCATAATAATTATGTAAAAACAACATTTTAGGTACATGAACATACTCATGTAGGCGTAAAGTTATTAAAGATGTTTTACAAAATGCTACCATTTCCTGTATGTATTTCCTAATAGGATAATTTCTTCAAACTTGGTATGCTAAATAACCGAGAATCAATTTGAAAAAGAAGTAGAAAATAAAGATCATTATCACCAGCCTCAGGTCTTAAATTATCTACCCTTGAAAATCAGAAAATAATTTACAAAATGTTGTGTTAAAGGGCAGATATTCAAGGCCAGTAACCTATGATTTTTATTTCAGATTTCTGTTTCAAACTATTCTCAGTCAACATACCAAGATTGATGAAATTGTCCTATTTGGAAAAATTTTGCCCGATATACTGTACATACAGGAAATGGTAGCAAATGCTGATGTTATGGGCCACTCAGGAATTGAATTTTCTTAGTTTTCTTGTAGCATGCATCGCTATGGTAATAACTGTCAATTATTTTATATCTTTGATACAGTCAGAGCTCTAGAAGAATCACTCTGACTACAATATGCAGCAGTTTGATTTGTGTCCAAATATCTTCTTTTTTTAGGTGATTTCACTTCCATTATCATTCATTTGTAACACACTTCTGTGCCTGTTTTTGTATTTTGTTTTCATGAAGTTATACTTTTATATGAACAAAACAGCTGGATCGCTGAACTGACAAGTCAAGTGCTATATTTTTCTTATTTAACTAATTCAATATAAGTGACTTATTGAACTTGTTTCAATTATATGCTAATATTTTCTTAAAAGATTTTACACTGAATAGGCCCATTATTTTGAATATAAAAATTCAATTTTCTTCTATTTTCTCAATGGTCCGAGGCTAATTAAAGTGGCAGATTAAATAAATGTGTTTTATTCATGGCACTGACGAATATTGGCCTTTATATGGAAGCCTGGCTGATTAAAAACTGATATGATCTCTAACAATTATTCTTAATTTTTTTTAACTGGCACTGAGATAAGAAATGCCAAGATAACCAGTATTCAGGCAGGCAATTTCAGTTACACCTGAGATTGGTCATATGTTATATACAGTTTTAACCTGTTCCTGAAAAAAGTTTATAATTTGAAGAAATAGGTAATTTTTTGTGTAGGTGTCAAATACCAATTATAAGTTAAGTTTATACTAATTTATTTTAGCTTAATTGTGAAGAAAGATTGAAGCTTATAAAGTAACTCTAGAGTCCACTTCCTGGAAAAACCAGTACTGGTGTCATGTGAGGAGGTACGGTTGTGAACCCAGTGGGACTCAAATCCGCAACCTCCTGGATGAGTGGCAGACACCTCAACCTCTACACCACCGCTCCAGTATCAATTTGTTTCTATATCAATATGTTCCCACCTCCGTCTTCTTTGAATATGAGGATGTAAAATGCTATGTCAAAGAAAAAAAATAATATTGCATTAATTCTGGTAACCTCACTGAAATCAAAGCACCGATGTACTGAGTATAAGTTATCATTCTACAAATGATTTTAGGTAGACACGGGTGCTATTATAGTAACACATAGAGTCAGTTTTAAGCGTAGAGTATTTACTTGTCTGGACCTTATAAAGTTTGCGCTAACGAGATATATATTGGTGATCATGCAAATTCAAATGCTTTTTTATGACACTTTAATCGTGAGAACTACATTTACTATACTGTAGTAAATCTTCAAGTAACCATATTTAGTATTTTGGCTGACCTTCAAGTCAATAAAAATATGGACGCTTCATTGAAATCCCACAAGTGACAATGGATAATTTATATTGATATCTGTGTCCTTTTATAACATTTAAGAATAAAGCCTGATTGAGAATTACAATTTAATGACAGTTAAAAGATAATTTTCACGCAAATTGGGCTATCGACGACTATCGATTGAACAATCACTTTTATTCCTTTTTTCTCGATGATTATATTGCATGGTCTGCCTTGAGAATTAAATATAATACCTGCTAGTACAAGGTCTAAAACAATACAAAAATGCATATATTTAGTACTTAATTAAGCTGCCTCATTGATTCTAGCCTTTGAAGTACAAACAAAGGACATGTACAAACTTAAAAAGTCCTACTGATTGAATGCAAACAGAGCCTACATGTATCTAATAGTGATATTCTTTCCTTGTTTATGCATTAAAACATCTCACATTTCATTTATCTGTTTTTGTTTTAACTTTTTGACAAACAATATTTATCTTCCTCCTGACAGTAACCAAAACATACAATTTCTGAACTACAGTGTAATTTAGGCCAGTATCAAGTAACTAGGTATCATTTTAAGGTATCTATTTGTACTTAATAAACAAACTTTATAAATAAATACTCCAGTAATGTTGCCTGTAGATTCATGGAAGAAGCTACAGCCATGAATAGGAATGATGATGTTTAAGATCAGTTTTCTTGTCTAGTACAACTGGATAGTTAAAGCTAAATTGAGGAAAAAAACAATCTATGAAGGGGCACATCAATTGCTCATCAATTCTTTTGAAGAACTGTTACCATAACAATTTTCCATATCTTACTGGCACAGAAAAAAATCAATAGTTAAGTATGGGAAAAGTTCAGAAAGGGAAAAAAACAAAAACTTTCAAATTGCGTTAGATTAAAATTTTAATCTCTAAAATCCAACCTAGCCATTTCCTGTATTTACTGTCAATCTTAGCAACTTAAAAGAGAAGTAAATTTGCCATGCACTTACTCATATGAATTCTTTTTTGCCTATTAAACGAATAATTCCCACAACTGCGGGGCAAATAATAAATAATTCAGCTGTTTATACAGCATATCCACATACGGTACTCATTCAAAAGATTTTCAAATTTAAAATTTAAGACGCTAAATTTCATAAGTAACAATGTTTACATAATACACGCACTTTCGTAGATTTCTGAACGGGAGTCATACAGGGCTCATCTTTTAACTGTTGGTGCCTACGCCTACATTTCAAAGAAATATTAACAAAAAAATGCACTGGTGAACTCTTTGCATAATCTCAGACAGAAACTAAAAGTTGTACGTGGACTTATTTCAGTTTTCATACTGCAAAAACAATAATTTAGATAAAGAAATTTGCAAAAATAACATTTGAGGCATTGTGCATGTTAATATAACCTGAATTGAACTGGCATTTCAGTCAAAGGGCTTCCTTCTAAACAGTTGGGAGACAAAGGGCTTCCTTCCTAATCAGAATTGTTTTCAAAACTGACGCATGGAGAATCAACCTGATATTAACACTGACATAAATAATGAATCTGGCACAAGACAAAATGACAACTGCCAATAAACTGTCCAAAAAATTATGATACATTGTGTTCATCCAGTCATTGCCATAAATCTGACAATATTACTAACTGTAACAGGGCTTAATAGTCTAGTCTTGTGAACAAAGAGAAAAGGGGGCTCTAAACTAGAAGCTGACATACAATTAGTCACACTAGCTCACTCACATGTATGTTTTTGTCTACTATAGTTCTATCGTTTTGCCAGGCAGTATAGTTGGCAATGTTTGACATAAACCACAAACTGATTGCAGTCTTGACCATTAATACACAAATCCTAATCCTACTTATAGAGCCATTAACACTTGAAACACAGATGATAAGTGCCAAGATAACAGCATGTTTAGATTTCCTGAAGATTTAGTGTATTTGTTTACTCTTGCACATGTCAAACATGTAACATAATTCTACTATGAAGCCTGTTTCTTTTCAGCAATATCTTCCTTTTTGACCCTGTAGAAAGATGAGAGTCAGTGGTAATCTTCCTTTCTACATGACAAGGGTCTTGGCTGGAAGAGTTGATGTAAGTGAGATACCAAAAATAGTTACAAAAGTCAAATAAATTAGTCTTACCCCTGGTCAATCTGAATTTGTGAAATAGCATTAATTTCACAGTCAACATAAAGTTCATGCACATAAATGTACACTTATGTGCAGAGGGACACCAATTTGTCCAAATAAATACTGTGGAAGTTATATAAATACTTCTGTGCCATTCTATCATATTTAAGGCTATTGTGAGTTGGCACAACTGAGATTTTCAGCACCAGCCCCTCATATTTCACTGATGACACCCATTTACAGCTAGGTCACCTAGGTGCACTCATACAACAGCAGTAGTATTAGCACTACAGTGGCATTTGAAGCCCAAACATTCCTGATCAAAGTAGGGTTCAGCTGTCTACTGGTCATAGCAATCACTTCCCAATCAAAGGGGCAATGGTTTGATCCTTGCATGATCAAGCAACTTTATGTAAGACACCTTGGTACCTACATGTATATAAATGACAGTTGTTAAAATCAAGGAAGTGTCTCAGGAGTTAGTAATGTACATGTAGATGGAGGGAACTTACTTTGCAACGGTTTTAATGAGCTAAAACATAACCACAATATATACACTGAATAGTTCTTAACAAGTTGGTAGAAGTGTCAACTTGATTTGATTTGATTTGAAGCAAATTTTATAAAGGTCCGTCCATAAGAGCAAATATGTTAGCTTGTATTTGTGGATGAGACCTCTAAATTGTCAACTTGGACTCTTATAAAGGTAGCTACTAAGAACAATAGGGTCCATGCCAAACTGGTTTCCAATCATATTAAGAAGTCCAGATAAAAAGTTCCACAGTTTAAAAATGGGCCAAATGAGTTTATGACAAGGTGTGACGAAATGCATTCTTAAAATTTCAAAAACTGCTTTCCTACATACATGTAAAGCATTAAGGTGTGTAATTCTAACAATGTAAAGAAAGCTGAACAATCAAGCAACTTGCCCGTACTGGAAAACACACTCATTAACCTGCATGGGTAAATCGGTAAGATCAAAGCAAACACGATAAGTTTATCTGATGTTATCCGAAAATGCTTAATATTATACCTGTCTGTGTGCTGACGCGTTCGAAGTTCGGCATTTTCACGTTGAAGTTGTTGGACAGTTTGTTCCAGTGTCTCAATTTTCTGTGACTGCATTAGAATGAGTCCATCTCTCTCCTTTATCATTTCCCATAATTCCTCTACACTGATGGAACCCAATGGTGGGGCTCCAGCTCTGGGCTCTCCCATCTCAAATTACTACTATTAATTAACACGATCCGCCATTATTGCGTAAAACGTAAATCCAACAAAATTTGCTATCAGTTTGTCCCTAAGATTATCCCAAGCTAAAGACGCCTAAAATCGATAAAAACTCATTTTCTGCTCCGCTCTAAACAATGAAAACAAGACGAGTCCGATATTCCCGAATGTTGGCATACACGGTTAAGTTTTGTGTATTGGAAATGCATTTGTTGACAGTTTCATACACGCCAAATTGTTAACGGTACAACTCAAACACGGAATCACTTAAGGAAGTGTGAATGACGTCATTTTACAGGTATCACCAGGTATTGGGAAAACCCGTGGTATACCTTGATACTATCATGGTGGGCAGTCGGACATGACGGGCAACATGTTCATGCAGCCGAACTCATTTTTCTTGTAAATACCTTTTTAATTAGAGGTTTTATTAATGTTATATATTTTGATTTATGCATTTAGTTATGTCTTTCTGTCTCTGACACTGGGGCATGTTTTTAGCAGTTTTTTTAGCAGTTAAACCTGTGTATCTGGTAAATAATTGAATTTTTTTTACAGTTAAACCTGTAGTAAATGAAAAAAAATTGTTTTTTTTAAATCCTTTTTAATGATTAATTTAAATTGCATAGAAACAGTTAAAAAAACCTGTGTCAAGTGATCACCTCATTTAAATGACAGCCACCTGTCTTAAATGAGTAAATTGTTCATTTACAATGTATACTTTGCAACCACCATTATAAAATTGTTATCCGTTAAAATTGGGACCAGTTAAACCTGGTAATGTATAAATTGTGACAGTTAAACCTGTGTAAGTGATCACCTCATTTAAACAGCCACCTGTCTTAAGATGTAAGTATTGTTCATTTACAAGTATACTTTGCAACCACCATTATAAAATTGTTATCCGTTAAAATTGGGACCATCAATTATTTAAAAGAAATGGAGTCCGATAAGAAATAAAATAAATACATGCAGAATATTTTGCTTTCCTTCAAATTAAAAAGGCTACTAAAAGCATAAACTGCATGTATGCATCTAAAACTGGTAAAGTTTGTTTTTAATCAAATTGTGGAACAACCTGTGAAGAGGTAGGTTGTGTACCAAAGTGTCAGATATGTTATCTCTGTGACTTCTAGGAAACATCTTCCAGGAAACATCTTCTAGGGTCCACCAAGGTCTTTCAAATAATATTTGAAAGACCTTGGGTCCACTTAAACAGGTGTCGTTCTAAAGTTTGATAATGTCTTGAGTGAATGTCCAGATCTATGTAAGTTAGGATGGTATGAATGAAACCACTATCCATACTGGTCATTTTATATTGACTATATCATTCTGTACGAAGTAGCCACTTGCATGAAGTAACCACATAATGATGCTGCTGAAGACAGGGTTGACTGTATTTGCAGTCTTATTCATGTACATGTAGTTTGTATTATATTCTTTCCTGTTTGTATATATAATGTTGCCCATAATACTCGTGAGAGGTGTGAGGCAGTATAACAAGATAGATAATTATAGTATTAACAACTAGGCCTACTTTTTATTTTATAATAGTTAATGATGTGGTGTAATACTGCAACATTTGAAAATGTCTCTGAATGAAACTACATACAATTAAAATAGACAATTTAATATAATCTTGCCACAAAGTAAGCCTGTGCAATTATGAATATAAACTCTTGAAGACATCGCAAGAAAGATTAATCAAAAAGGGCCAGAGGGCCATAATCGATTCAGTTTGCACAAATAGTCCAAATTTTATTGCTCTAGCTTGAAAAACATAAACTAGACCAAAGGTTTTGGCTGCTGTAGCTTCAAAAACAGAAACTTAGGTCAAAGCAATTTCAAAGTTGAAATCTGACTGCAAAACTGTTCCTATAGTTCAAATTTCATTGCTGTAGCTTTAAAAAAAGATCAAGTGACCCTGGGGCACGGCCAACTTGGACCAAACAGGTATGATTTGAACGATCTCCAAGGTACAGGGCCACTACACATGCAATGCTACAAGCCTTTAAAATATTAAAAGTTTGAACATTTCTCTATACATCTCTATGTAAGGCAAAATGACTCTCCGGGCAGGTTCAATTTTTACCCTACGGTGATTTGAGAACCACTCCACAATGCTAACCAGACCTAGTCCATTTGGTTTTTGACAAGAAGATTTTTGTAGGTTTCCAATATTTACATATATGTAACCCCTAGGACAGGACCAATTGAGGCCTCCAAGCAATATATATTTATATGAAATAATTTTAAAAACAAACCAGAGGTTTCAGAGAGCCAATATAGCCCTGTTGGCCATATTTTTTTGCGAATCAAAACTATTTGAGGAATTATGTCACCCAAGGGACATTTCTGTAAAACTATTTCTAAAACAGATTTCTGACAAGACTTTTGAAATTTGTCCTTTTGGTTATTGTGTCCACTTTCTTTGAAGGAATATGTAAACTCCCTGTCATACCACACCTTCCCCCCACTCCCACAAGACATCACAATAACTCACTCTGTCTACAAAGTGCTTATGTGAGCTAAAAATCTGGACCAACATGTTTGAAGGGATAGTCATGCAGAAATACTCATGTCTTATGAATCACTGAGCAAACAATGCTCTTCATTTGATATCAAAGCATCACGATTATTTCATACACCCACTGCTCAATTTTTGATATTCAAGGGCAATACAAGCATACAGAACTTTTCCTTGAAGTCCTTACTATTGTATAGTCTCACTATGGAAGTATGAAATGATGTGAATCCATCGGATAGCTTTTATGTTCTGCTATGGGCTAAGAATAATGAAGAGAAGAATACCTAAACTAGATAAACATGGGCAACATGTCGAGCCCCTAGCTGTTATGGATTGAAGGGAAAAGTGGCATGTAGGCAACAACCAGTCCCATTGTGGTTAAACTGCACTGAGTATGACCTTGATCTTTGAGCTTGTGTGCAATATGCTGCCCCATTATGGTGAACAACTGTCTCACTTATATTTAAAATGCTTCAATGCATATTTCACCTTTAATCTCCAAGTATGATCTTTACCTTGGGGCACTACTGACCTAGGTCTTATGCACAACATGCTTTCTATTTTTGGGAACAACTGTACCAAAACAATTCAAAATCCTGTGCATGTGGAAATTACACTTAGGACAAGGTCTCATGTTCCCGTATCTTAAGTGTGACATTGACCTTTGAGCTATGGACCTTGGTCTTAGTTACGGCAGTGAACAAGTGCCATAGCCCAGACAAGGTCTCGTGTATCAATTTTTAGCTCACCTGGCTTTGCAAGGGTGATAAGAGCTTTTAGGATGGATGATTGTCCTTCGTCCTTTAACATTTTGCTTCAAACGACATCTCCTCTGAAACCACTGGGCCAATGTTAATAAAACTTGGCAGGGATGTTCCTTGCACAAAGTTCTACCTAAAGTGTCCAAAGAATTCCATTCCATGCAGAATTCTGGTAAAATTAAACAAATAGGAAAAACTTTAAATACCCTCTTCTCTGAAACCACAAGGCATAGAGCTTAGGTATTTGGCATGTAGCATTGCCTAGTAGACCTCTACCAAGATTGTTCCAATTTTGACCCCGGGTCAAAATTTCCAGGGGTTCACTTCATTTAACATGGGCTTACATAAAAAATTTTTAAAATGTTCCATGAAACCACAGGGCCTAGAGCTTTTGCATGTAGCATTGCTTACCAGGTTATGCCCCTGGGGTCAATATTAGCCCTGTCCAGGGGGTCACTTGTTTTACAAAGACATATAAATGAAAACCTTTAAAAATCTGCTCCAGAACCACAAGGTTTAGAGCCTAGATATTTAGTGTGTTACAGTGTCTAGTGGACCTCTTCAAAGTGTGTTAAAATCATGCCCCCAGGGTTAAAATTAACCCTGCCCAGGGGGTTGTTTGGTAAAGAAAAAACTTTAAAAATCTGCTGTTCTAAAACTACAAGGCCTAGAGCTTAGATATTTAGTATGTAATATTGTCAAGTGGTCTTCCACATATTTTGATCAAATCATGCCTCTGGGGTCAAAATTGACTACACCCACCAGGCAAGTGCACTTGTACTGAGGTGAGCGATATAGGGCCATCTTGTTTACCTTTAATAATCTCCAAGTTTGACCTGGGTCTTATGCACGACATACTATCCTATTGTGATAAATAGCTGTTCCATGTCAATTCTAAATCCTTCAACGAATTTGCAATCCAGACAAGCTCATCCAAATGGACAGACGCACACCAACTGCCATTTTGACAACTTTTGTCAGGCCACCAACAGCAGGCTGAACAAAATGACTAGAGCACGAGACCTGCTTTTTCACTCTGCACTGTTCCTTTGTCAAAAAAACAAAAATAATATCAAACAGGGAATGCCACGTACCAACACATATCTATCTTTGAAGTGAATCCATTGACTATGTTTTAGACAAGAAACAAGCAGCTTATATGAGCCAGGATTGCTCTACTGGACTGATTAGACTGTTCTGAGTTAGTTTCGAGGGAATCCTTTGCAATGTTATCAAGAAAAAACCAACAGAGGTCCAAAAAGCAGTAGGGATCATCTACTCTGTAAGACCAATCATCCTATGAAGTTTGAATACTGTTGTTGATAATCTGATCTTTAAATATTGAGCAGAAATGATTGTCAAAGTTTGGGTCATTGTGACTTTGACCAACTGACCTAAAAATAATAGGGATCGTTTACAGGTTTTGACCTGCAGCGTTCAAGGAAAAGATAATAGAGGTCATGGAGACCTTAATTGACCCACTGGTAATGAAAGAAGGAATACCTTAAAAATGACTCAGGCTAGAGTATTGATTCTTAGGCAGTCATCTGCCAATATTTTGAAGTAAATAGCTTTTATATTATACTTTGAACTAGGAAAAGGCAAAAAGGGAAGTAACTCCAAAACAAGAGCCATGTTGACATGTCTAATCCCTCTGCCTAGGCAAGGTTTGTGTGTGAAAGATGGACCTTAATCAAATGGAAAATCATTGAACCAGAAAATGTTGTTAATTTATGCATCTCCTCTTGCTAGTGAAGCTTCCCATGAAGATTTGATGAATTCCTGCCTGAGGTTGCTGAGAAATAGTGCTGACACAAATGTACAAATGTATATGAAAAAGTAATCAAAGGGCAATAACTCCTTGAAATAAATCATTGAACTGGATCATGCCGATACATTTGTTATATGCACATCTCCTCTTGATAATGAAGCAGTCTTTGAAGTTTCATTGAATTCAATTTAGTGGTTCCTGGAAAATAGCCTGGCACAGAAACCACGAAAGTGCTATATCTACTGTATTATGTACAAATAATAAAAGTGAAAAATGATCACTGAACCAGAACTAGTTTGCAATATGCACATCTCCTTTTGTTTTAACGCTTCCCACAAAGATCTGTTGAATTCCAGCCTGTGGTTGCTGAAAAACAATGTGGACACAGACCTATTTATTTTACATAGTTTTTGATGCTAGGTGACCAATATTCAAGCTTGACCTAGAAATTATAAAGATGAACATTCTGGCCAATTTTCATGATTGATTATAAAATGTGGCCTCTAGTGTGTTGTCAAGGTTTTTCTTTGTTTTGACCGTGTGATCTAGATTTTGACCCTAGGTGACTAAGATTCAAACTTGATCTAGAAATCATTGAGATTAGCGTGCTGACCAATTTTCTTGAAGGCTCGACTCAAATGAGACCTCTAGAGTGTTAACAAGGCAAATATGAACAGAGGACAGACTCACAACGGACAACAGGCAATCATTTTATAAAATCCATTGCAAATGAAGCATCATGAAGAGGTCATAATTGAATAACCACCTTTGAAACTCATTTACAAAACCACACGCATGGTCGAAATTTCATGATTGTATGTTCACCAAGTAAAATATTGAAATTTATTTGCAAAGCAGTACTCCAGTCAAAATTTCATTGCTGTACCTTCTAAAACCGTTTAAATCCTTTTCGTAAACTTTATACATTGTTCAGATTTCCTCACTGTAGCCTCAAGAACAACAAGAGCTCTCTCATGACAGCACGCTTGACTATTCGAAAGCTTGTCAGTAAACTGAGTTTTTTTGTCTAAGAACAGGACTGGTGTATTGTGTGATTGTCTTTAAGAATTAACGCCAAAGATATGAAACTAAGACCTCTGTAAATGTACATTATGTTCAAAGCCTTAACCTGGATTCTGTAAGCCAACTGGAGGGAGGAAGGGGGGGGGGGATAATTTCAAAGAAATACATGACCTTGTATATTTGATCATGAATAACTTTGTAACATTTCAAAATTGATATGCATAAAATTAAAAAAACATTACTGCTGCATAATTATTTTATGACATTTAAAAAAAAAGCCATTTTGAGTATTTCAGTCTAGTAAATTCTGTGAAAAAATTCTAAGTTAAAAAGGGGCATAAATATGTCAAAAATGAAAAACAGTGGTGAAGATGTTGATAGCATACATTTTAAGTTTCAAGTCCATATGTTCAATAGTATTCAAGATATTGGACTTTAAATAATTCTTTAACTAAAATTCTAAGTTGAAAAGGGACATAAATCTGTCAAAAATCAAAACAGAGTTATGGGGATTGTTTCCAAGGTGTAGATGATGATGGTAAAGATATATTTTGAGTTTCAAGTCAATACCTTTGATAGTATTGAAGATATTTGACTTTATAAAAAACTTTAACCAAAGGGTCTTAGTTAACAAGAGCTGTCAGTAGGACAGCGCGCTCGACTTTTTTAGTGCTTGCCTATAAAACAAAACTTTGACAGTTAAGGGCACACAAGACTTTAACTAGGAATTTCTAAGTACAAATCAAGAAACATTTTCACAGAGTTATCTTCTCTTGCTTACAGATAGGTCTCATGATGGTACATAAGAACTCCAACTTCCAAAGTAATATCTCAAATGTTTTAGTCAACAAGTGGACAAGAATGAAAATTTTAACTGAGTTTCTATGTCAAAAAGGGCCATAATTCAAATAAAATCCTTGACAGAATTACCATCTCCTGCCCATGTTTTGGGACCATGATGGTAAACAAGTATTCCAACTTTCAAATTAATATCTCAAACAGTTCAGTCAAAAAGTGGACTGGTACGAAAAACTTAACCAAGATTCTAAGTCGATAAAAGGCCTTAATTTTTAAAACAAATCCCTGACAGAGTTACCTTCTCTTGCGTACAGATGGGGGGTAATGATGTGAAATAGCATTAAAAGTTTCAAAGCAATATCTCAAAGGGTTAAGGCAATAAGTGGATTTTACCCATATTCAATGTATTTTCTAAGTAAAAAAGGGGCATAATTCTGTCAAAAACCTTGACAGAGTTATGTCCTCTTGTCTGTTGATGAAGGTCGTGATGGTAAACAAGTATGGTTAGTTTCAAAGCAATACCTCCAATGGTTTTGAAATAAAGTGAGGTGGTACGAAAAACTTAACCAAGCTCAATACACTTTTTAAGTAAAAAAAGGGCCATAATTCTGTCAAAAACCATGACAGAGTTATGTACTCTTGTCTGTAGATGGAGGTTATGATGGTAAACAAGTATGGTAAGTTTCAAAGCCATACCTCTAATACTTCTGAAATAAAGTGGGGTGGTACGAAAAACTTAACCAAGGTGTGACACCAACGCCGAGGCCGGGGCGAGTAGGATAGCTCCCCTTTTCATAGAAAAGTCGAGCTAAAAAGGGGCATAAATCTGTCAAAAATCAAAACAGAGTTAAGGGGATTGTTTCCTCACGTGTAGATGTTAATGGTAAAGATATACTTTGAGTTTCAAAATAATACCTTTGATAATATTCAAGATACTTGACTTTATAAAAACAAGAGGGCCAAGATGGCCCTATACCGCTCACCTTGGTACAAGTCCACTTGCCTGGTGGAAGATCACTAGATAATGTTATATACCAAATAAGTTTTCCTATATACGCCTTTGTAAAACAAATGATCGCCCCCGGGCAAGGTCAATTTGACCCCAGAGGCAAAATTTTAACAAACTTTAAAGAGGACTACTAGGCAATGCTAACTGCCAAATATCTAAGCTCTAGGCCTTGTGGTTTCAGAGAAGAAGATTTTTAAAGTTTTTACTATATATTCCTATGCAAAATTAAGTGACCCCCGGTGCGGGTTAATTTTGATCCGGGGCTCATAATTCGAACAGTCTTGGTAGAGGTCCACTAGCCAATGCTACATGCCAAATATCTAAGCTCTAGGCCTTGTGGTTTCAGAGAAGATTTTTTAAGTTTTTCCTATATATTCCTATGCAAAACTAAGTGACCCCCGGTGCAGGGTCAATTTTGACCCGGGGGTCATAATTTGAACAATATTGGTAGAGGTCCACTAGCCAATTATACATGCCAAATATCTAAGCTCTAGGCCTTGTGGTTTCAAAGAAGATTTTTAAAGTTTTTACTATATAAGCCTATGTAAAACTAAGTGACCCCCGGTGCAGGGTCAGTTTTGATCTCGGGCTCATAATATGAACAATCTTGGTAGAGGTCCAATAGCCAATGCTACATGCCAAATATCTAAGCTCTAGGCCTTGTGGTTTCAGAGAAGAAGATTTTTTAAGTTTTTCCTATATATTCCTATGCAAAACTAAGTGACCCCCGGTGCGGGGTCAATTTTGACCCGGGGGTCATAATTTGAACAATCTTGGTAGAGGTCTACTAGACAATGCTACATGCCAAATATCTTAGCTCTAGGCCTTGTGGTTTCAGAGAAGAAGATTTTTAAAGTTTTCCCTATATATGCCTATGCAAAAACTAAGGGCCCACCCCGCGGGGTCAATTTTGACCCGGGGGTCATAATTTGAACAATCTTGGTAGAGGTCCACTAGACAATGCTACATGCCAAATATCTAAGCTCTAGGCCTTGTGGTTTCAGAGAAGATTTTTAAAGTTTTTCCTATTTGTTGCCATAGCAACCAGAGTTCTGCATGGAATGGAATTCTTTGAACAATTTTGGTAGAGCTTCATGCAAGGAACATTCCTGCATAGTTTTATCAACATTGGCCTAGAGGTTTCAGAGGATATGTCATTTGAATCAAAATGTTGACGGACGATGGACAATCATCGATCAGAAAAGCTCACCCTGGCGTAGCCAGGTGAGCTAATAAATGGTATATGCTATACATATTGCAAACCTAAAACTATTTGCTTACATCAAATATTCAGAGTAAACACATGTTTTGTTACTTTTGTAAAACATAATAACACAGGGTTAGAACTACAAAAATTAAAAAATATGTCACTTTATCAGCAAATAAGAATCACAAATTCACAAATATACAAATTAAAACAACACATTACAGAGAAAACATCTGCATAAACTGTGTATAATTTTAACCTTAACATTGAGCATGCAGAAAAAAATCCACAGTTGTTCAGATGTCCTTTGACAATTTAGAACAACTGTATCATACACTGCCTGACCAAGGTGTCTGTGATTAAAATATTTCTCAATTACATAATGATACCAAAAGTGTAAGATTTTAATCACAGGGTTATTGTACATAAAATTATCACAGTCAGCAGAAAAATATTATCCTGGTTAAATTAACAATATAAATAATAATTCACAGAAATAAAGACGACAACCACATAACAAGTTCTGTTATTTCTACACAAACTTAGAATATTGTTCCTGAATGAAATACCTGATAAATACCGATTCCTGAATTAAAGGTTGCAGATAAATGTCATATTCAAGTCTGTTCTTACGTTAAAAGTACTTAAAGAAATATTACCCTTCTTTGGTGACCATCATAATTTTAAGAAAGACACTAACTACTTATTTATACTCATTGAAAAATAAACACAAAGTTTTAACCAAAATTTATGGATAAATATATCTTTTATTCCCATTGAATATATAGAGAAAATCTTTTTTTACTAAAAATTGAAAATTCACCCTTTCTAATAGGTATACAAAATATCATTTATATCTGTCAATTAGAAAAATTACACATTAGAACTCATTTCTGACATGGTTTCAAAGCATCTGCTATGTTTTAGGCACCTTTTTTTGACCTAAATTTACAATGGCAATATTGAAGGGTAATATCATTTTAATTTGTTTTGATAATTTGTCATGTTACACATTGTCATGATTGTACAACGAACTGTACATTTTTGATCATTTGACATTTACAATTTTATGTTGAGGAGAAAGCTTTATCCAATTAAATGGTTGTTGTGTAAGTCAGTAGCATTCTACGTCTGATAAGCCCTTGGCTGATATGGTGGTGGTGGAGTGTCTGGAAGAGGAGCCTTACTAGTTGGTTCTTGTCCTGCAGATAGAAAATACAACAAAAACATTACCGGTATACACTATATACAATGCCAGGCAGCAAATGAAGTAGACAAATTTTTCCCCTTTGTATGATCAAATTCCTTAGAAGTGTACATGTCAGGTTATACATGTAGATATGCTGGAGACTTGACAGAATAAATGTAAAACTACCTATTACAAATCTGCTGGAACTCTATTTAATAGACAGATCTTCCTATACAAATACTTCAATGCTGGGAATAAGAAGTGCAGCACCATCTGATTAGAGCTTTAAACAAAATTGATAAATAATCAGTATTTTAAGCATCCTCACAAAAATTAATTTGAGATACAAAGTTGACAACTGTCTTTAAAACATTTAACAGGGTAATGCCATTGGTTAAAGTTAAAACACCTTTAAAATGAAAAAAAAACAACACAAAAACTATATACATGTACATGTTACACCAACCTGTATGTACTGTAGCTCCATTGCTCAGAACACACTTTCGCTCAGATATTGGCTTCACTTCCTCCTTCTCGCTGTTTTTGCCCGAGCAGAGTCTGCCGATCTTGTCAGCGACATAGCCACAGGCTGTAATCAAATAAAGCTAGTTACAACAGGAAAAAAAGATTGTTTAACTATTACAGAAAGTACCCATCAGTTTTGTGGCAATACAAGGGCTTAGGAAAACTGAAAATTTGCCGGTGTACATTTCTTAAATGCAATTACAATCAAACAGTTGATCAATCAAGTTGTAATTTTGTCTGCTCGCAAAATAGAATGAAACAAGAGGGCCATAATGGCCCTATATCACTCACCTGACTACCATTGGCTATAATAATAATAAAAGGGGTCATGATTCTAATATAATTCATAGAGGTCCACTACACAATGCTAAGTTACATTTCAAATATCTATTATCTGCATGTCGGCCCTGTGTTTTTTTAAAGTTTCTAATGAATTCCATCTAAATATATAATTTGTAATGCAAATAATGCACAAAAATAATACAACAGATCTTATATTTATATCTTTCCTTAGGCAAAGTATGTGTATCAAATTTTTACTTATGATAAAATAACTCTATCTATGGAAATCAAATTTGAAAAATACCTCTAGTGAAAAACTTACTTGAATTAAGCGCTAAGTGAACATAAATGAGTGTAAATGATCAGATGTTAAAGTTTCAAACAAATCTGTTACATGGCCAAAGTCTGATTATATACCTTTAAAGGGTATTACTATTTTCTAATACTCAAGTGTTCAAACATGAAAAAAGACCTGCCCCTAACACAGTGCACCCTTCCCTTTTTGGCAGTCTAGAAAAATCTCTAATTAACCTTTCACTGTAAGAAAATCGCCCACAGTCTCCCTGCCGTCTTCCGACAGCCCCATGCTCTTTTCATCCTAGATATAACACTAGCTAAGGTTAAGTTTTTGTGACAATCTAAGTATAAAAAGGGGCATAACTATGCAAATATATTTGACTGAGTTATGTTACTTGCTGCAGTTGTCTAAATTGCCATTAGATTTAAAAACAAGTATGCCAAATTTGAAGTAAATATGTTTGATGGTATAGAAGTTAATAGCATAATTTATAAAAAAACTTTAAACCAACGCTGAAGCTTATGCCATGGCAAGTGCTATAGCCTCTTTATTCTCGGCTTCGCTGTTATGCCATACTGACCAGTTAACCAATCCGATTATAAGGTCCCGTTCATTTCTTCACTTGGT
Source organism: Saxidomus purpurata (assembly GCA_022818135.1). Taxonomy (NCBI): domain Eukaryota; kingdom Metazoa; phylum Mollusca; class Bivalvia; order Venerida; family Veneridae; genus Saxidomus; species Saxidomus purpurata. The sequence goes on from JAFMSR010000011.1 coordinate 1,126,246, forward strand.
ACATGTAAAAGGTGAAATCTTGGTCTTTACTGTAGACTCCTTTGCATGTTTAAATTTATTTCTAACAAAACAAACACTTTTAACAACATAGAATTATTATAAAAACAACTTGATAGTTACAAGCTAATGCCAATAATGGTAGTCTAACTATTTCGACTTCGAAGGCAAACCGAATTTATAGGCTGATATTTTATAGTTGTCCACTGTGTGACAGTTATAAACTAGAGCTATCACTAAATGTGATTAATACCCCCAAAAGGATTGCTTTATAAACTGAAGAAGTTCGTAGTAACATAATACCTTGCAAACAAACTAAAAAGAGATATTGTTCTTAGCAGTTCCTCTCATTGTGCTTGACCATTGTATGAAGTTGTATTGAATTCCAACTAGTAGTTTTCGAAAAATGCTCCTTACAGGGAAAAGTAACAAAGGGCAATAACCCTGTAATTAGTCAAGATGGAGTTATGGTTACTGTGCACTGCACTCCCTCTCACTGTGCTTGACCATTGTATGAAGCTGTATTGAATTCCAACCAGAAGTTTTCAAGTTATGCTCCGGACAAGGAAAAGTAACAAAGGGTAATAACTCTGTAATGAGTCAAGATGGAGTTATGGTTCCTGTGCACTGCACTTCCTCTAAATGTACTTGACCATTGTATGAGGTTGTACTGAATTCCAACTAGTAGTTTTCAAGTTATGCTTCGGACAAGGAAAAGTAACAAAGGGCAATAACTCAGTAAATACTCAAGATAGAGTTATAGTTCTTGTACACTGCACTTCCTCTGAGTGTGCTTGATCATTGTATGAAGTTGTATTGAATTCCAACTAGTAGTTTTCAAGTTATGCTCCGGACAAGGAAAAGTAACAAAGGGCAATAACTCTGTAATTAGTCAAGATGGAGTTATAGTTCTTGTGCACTGCACTTCCTCTCAATGTGCTTGACCATTGTATGAAGTTGTATTGAATTCCAACCAGTAGTTTTCAAGTTATGCTCCGGACAAGGAAAAGTAACAAAGGGCAATAACTCAGTAATTAGTCAAGATGGAGTTATAGTTCTTGTGCACTGCACTTCCTCTCAATGTGCTTGACCATTGTATGAAGTTGTATTGAATTCCAACTAGTAGTTTTCAAGTTATGCTCCGGACAAGGAAAAGTAACAAAGGGCAATAACTCTGTAATTAGTCAAGATGGAGTTATAGTTCTTGTGCACTGCACTTCCTCTCAATGTGCTTGACCATTGTATGAAGTTGTATTGAATTCCAACTAGTAGTTTTCAAGTTATGCTCCGGACAAGGAAAATGCAACAGACCGCCCGACCGACCGACCGACCGACCGACCAACCGACCGACCGACCAACCACCGGGTGACTCCTATATACCCCCCTAAACTTCGTTTTGGGGGTATAAATATCAGATCTGTGAAAGGGGTCACACTGAAACGCCAAATTAATTAGGCTACAATAATGGTAGACCGTTATCTTTATTCATTTCAATTCTTGCCAATAACTATTGTACATTTTAAAATTAAAGACACACAGAGACCAGCGATGAAAGCCAAGGAGTCACCTTTCCTATAAAAAATTAATCAGTTCCTGGATATGTTAAGACGAGAATTCTTTGAATTGTTGAGCTAAAAATTAATGGGAGAAACTTTAACACTGCTAAAAGCAACATAATTATATACATATATGTTGTACAATGTATTTGGAGCATAGGCAAACATATACAAGTACATAGTAAAAACTTGATTTTGCTTCGATTCCGCTTCTATACCTTGGATTTTTCATGTTTTCCAGTACTTACAGTAGGCCAAACAGTATACAGTGTTTTGTACTGAATCTTGACCTGCTGACAGCAAGACATGTGTGTTCTGAATTTTGACATTTGTTTCTTTTTTTTTAAGAACTTCTACTTCAGTGTTGTCAAGAACATAACAAAGGCTTTAAAATAAGAGGCAGGTTTAATGTTTTTCTAGTGTCACTGTTTGTAACTGAATTGATTAGCTGAACAGTTGTATAATTCTTCGATTTTTTATGTTCATAAAACCAGTCATTAGACAGAATAGTTTTAATTGACAAACGATTAATGTATCACATCTTACCATTAATTATTAATCAGACCATTTCCGGTAAATTCTGGAGTCTAACTAGAATTTCAAACAAACTGTAGCCCAATTAGAGAACTATTTACCACGGATACTTTCAGTTGGGTTAATTTTAAGGCTTCACCGTTCTGATTTTCCATATCTTCATACGCCGAACAAGTCTTACAAGTGAAAATGAATTACCCCAATTTTGACTGCAATTTTAGTAGTTATTATCAAAATAAAACGATAAGACTCAATAAATATGAAATTGAATAAAAATTCATCAGAGCTTTACATAAATATTTCTGCACTATTTTTTAGGGCCATAAATTTGATGTGTTGGTAGGCATTTCCGGTTAAAATTTGGTGTTGGGCTTGTTGTGACGTAAAATACAGTTAAACAGATTTTAAACCAATTAACAGTTCTGTATATCAAACATTATTTTTTGAGTAAGTAAATTAAGTTGCCCTTAAATCCTAGAATTAATTCAGACTCAAAATTAGTGAGTAACACATAAAATAAGCAGTTGTCCTGAGTTGTCATAAATTTAAAAAAATCCAATAGGAAAATAAATTTCTTATTTTCATTTCCATATCCTGATACGTACTGCCACGATTTCATTGCAGGACTGGATATATGAATCAGTATGAAAACATTTCTGAAATATTTTTATGAATCATTTCCGAGAGCCCTGACATTGGTGTTTTAAAATCGGGTGAGGAATTTTTATGTCCGACACAGGCGTTTTTGCAATCACACAATTGGATGTTTCTGCCCCAATTGTCCGTGTACAAGTTGAAATTAGTTGACCGCGGACAAGTTGAAATTCAAGAAAATAAAGAAAAATTGAATGAAGAGTGTACAACAGTCCTATGTAAATTGTAATCCTGATGAGACACTCTCATTTAATTTGCTGTTTTGAGAAAATCAATATTTTATCTAAATTTAGCACAGATTCCGGCCATCTGATTGGCTCTCAATACAACCAGAAAGAGTGACTTGCACATGGTGTAACTCGGGTGAATTGAAACCAGGACTTAAGAATTTGTGATTTCTTCCCGGGGCGTTTGGTTGACCCGAGCTCCCGAGTTTTGACCCGTGTAAATCTCGAAATACCTGCATTTGACCTGCAATAAAAAACCCTGACGAGTCATATTTGACCCATAGGAATTTTCAGTGCGTTTTCATGCGTTGAATCTGGTTCTTGTTTGTTTAACTTTGGTTTTAGTGTTGAAATCTGGACTTAAGTGAATTTTTGCCATGAAAAAATATAGGACTTCCACACCCCTGTCATATGTCTTCACAATCGTATCACTGACTGGTGTTCATTCTGATATGCAGAAATTGGGTCATTATATAATATTATCTAAGGACCCAGACAGAAAGCATGTACATTTTTGTTGATTATTTAATTTTGAATCAGTCACAAGGATAAGTAATAATTAGCTTATCTTTTGTAACAGTGCACTGTTTATTGACGTTGCAGCTTTGTTCAAAGTTTTGCATGCAAAGAACTATCATGCACACATCTTGGTAACCTCTTATGATATTGACTTGAAACTTCATTTATGTTTTTAGGGGTGTCACACAGTCCAGTCAGACAACCCATGTATAGATTTAGTAAAAAGTATGGCCCTTGTTTGACTTTGACACAATTGTAGAGCATGCTGTCTTATGGACAGCTCTTGTTTATGTATAGAGTGCTGAACAGGACAACAACTTTACTTTTAACTAATATCTGCTTAGGTTTTTAACTGAAAAGCAATTTATTGTTGTGCACCAGATGCTGCTGACATTATTGCAGTTCTTAATGCTGTGATTCAATGTCATTTTTATGTTTTAAATACTTGAATCAATGAATTTAAAAATTTAATAAAGATAATCATGTTTGCAAAGAAATCATAATAATCATATAAAGATATATCCTGGCATACAGGAAAGATCAGCGGAATGAAAATAACCGAGTCTAATCCACCAAAATTCTGGTCACCTCAAATTTCGGTTCGGTTTTCTTTTGCCAAAAGCCAGCTGGAATTTCTAGATTCTACTGTGACTTGTATGGCAGTGATAGTCAAAGGTCTTTGACATAGACTGAATAACAAGCATAATATAAACAAGTTAATACAAATTATTCTTGGCGAACTAGCTGGGATTCCCCTTGTTCATACAAAGTGCCAGAGTGAGCTATTAGGATCACTTTCCGTCCGTCGTCCATCAGTCCACCATTTCCTTCAAACGACATCATCTCTGAAACCACTGGGCCAGTGTTGATGAAACTTTGCAGGGATGTTCCTTGCATGAAGCTCTATCAAAGTTGTTCAAAGAATTTCATTCCATGCAGAACTCTGGTTGCTATGGCAAAAAATAGGAAAACCTTAAAAAATCTTCTCTAAGTCTGAAACCACAAGGCCTAGAACATAGATATTTGGCATGTAGCATTGTCTAGTGGACCTCTACCAAGATTGTTCAAATTATGTCCCCCGGGTCAAAACTGACCCCGCCCGGAGGGTCACTTGGTTTTACATAGGCTTATATAGGAAAAACTTTAAAAATCTTCTTCTCTGAAACCACAAAGCCTAGAGCTGAGATATTTAGCATGTAGCATTGTCTAGTGGACCTTTACCAAGATGGGGTCATAATTTTGTTCAAATTATGACCCCCTGGTCAAAATTAACCTTTTCCGGGAGGGGGGTAAAGCACTTGATTTCGCATAGGCTTATATAGGGAAAACTTAAAAAAAAAACCACAAGGCCGACAGGCAGATAATAATAGCTATTTGAAATGTTACTTAACATTGTGTAGTGGACCTCTACGAAATATGTTAGAATCATGACCCCTTTTATTATAGCCAATGGTAGTCAGGTGAGGGATATAGGGCCATGATGGCCCTCTTGTTTCTTTTCATTTTGCGAGCAGAAAAAATTACAACTTGAGAAAAAATCATAAATGTGATTAAATTACAAACCCTGAAATGTTGAAATGACAACAATAAACTCTTATTCTTTATCATTTAAATAAAATTTACTACTTTCTCTGCATCAGCTTGGAAGATAATGTCTTAATAATGTTAACGTGATTAAATGTCATTTAAATATACCAAGTAGTGTACACATGTACCTATGCATGAAATAGAATGCTTGAAGGTTATCCAGTTTCATAACATGCAGTCAATCTGAATTAAATGTTGTTGCTTTTTAAGCATAAGAGATGTCTTTCAGCTCAAGTAGTGATTGATGCTACTTGTAATAGTTTTCCAAAAGGAGATAAATGATTTGTTTGGCTGTAGAGATATATATAATGTGAAGGTATCATCAGATATGGAGCTTTTTTCTTTTTGCAGGTATCTGATCCTAATATAATAATAGTGAACCATGTCGAAGACAGAGGAGCCTTCAATTGTAGATGACTTTATGTATGGGAGCAATGTGGCAGCTGCACATGTATCAATCAGGCTTGGTGCGTATATGTTATACTTTTTTCAACTTTATCTGCTCAAGTCATCTGGTATTTGAGCTTTATATATAAATTTTGAGAACTTGATTGCAGGTTCATTAAACTAAATCTGTTTCTCAAGACACAACCCGTGTTAACAAGAGAAAGAGTTACAAATACTATCTTTTACTTGTATCTGGTAACAGTAGGTTGGTAGATGTTGTGTTAGGTTGCGTACCTTGTACGGTCTGACCAGAGATGGCATGTGGCATCATGTTGGAAGAGAAACATTACCAAATTATTAAATCCTTTATCTGATACTCTTCTTGCTGTGTAATGAAGAGAAATTCTCCCCTGACTGTTGCACTATAGACAGCAGAAATGAATTCAAGCAACAAATATTAAGTTTGTAATTCTGCATTAATTATATCACAGAGTAACAATGTTCAGAGATCATAGTGAACATCATCAGGCAATTGTTCATAATTAATCTGCTTCATTTATAATGGCACAAAAAGTATATTTCTTTACCATGTATGGTGACAAACACTTTCACCTGTCAAACATCACTGGTAAGATGTATTCTGCTCATTGGCTCATTTGTTACAATCTTTTTCATGCACCATTTTCTGGCCATAGGAGGCACACACAAACTGCCTGTGTATCTGTTGTAATTCACAGACATATTTAGAGTTAGTGTGGCTGACTCCTGAACATCTGTTTCATACTCAGAATTTTAAAATTACTGATTTAAGCAATATTTCCTACATGGTTTTCAAATAAGGCATATTCTTCGTAATGTATAAACAGGATGTAGTAATTTTACACAAAGAAATATTAAAATCATACAGGGCTTCAAGGTGTAAGATCATCACTTTGTTATAAGATGTGACTGATTTTTCTTTCCAGGATTCTTGCGGAAAGTATATGGAATTGTCACTGCACAGTTACTGTTCACAGTGATCGTAGCAGCGAAAATGTACGTGGAGGAAGATTTTAGTTTCTGGATTGCAAAAAAGTATGTTTAACATGGAATTATCATATGGTGTACCTTATAAATGTTTAACATGGAATTATCATATAGTGTACCTTATAAATGTTTAACATGGAATTATCATATAGTGTACCTTATAAATGGTTAACATGGAATTATCATATAGCGTACCTTATAAATGTTCTAAAATACTTTTAGAGTTATGTCACTGATCAAGCAATTTCCAACAATTTAAAGGATATGGAAATACAAGGATACTAAATTCCAGTATTTGTAAGCACTTGAAATCACTAACACTACACTGTTGAAAGCATCTCTAGCTTTAACTATATATCAATCGGGACTTGGTCAGAATTACTGCCTTGATGAAATCTAGGTCGAGTTTGAAGATGGGTCTTCTGGGGCTAAAAAATAGGCCACCAGGTCAAATCATAGAAAAACCTTGTGTATGTAATAGAGGTTACATTATTCATTGGATCTTCATAAGACTTGGTCAGAATGATTGTCTTGATGAAATCTAGAGTATTTGAATATGGGTCATCTTAAAAAAATAGGTCACCTGTTCAAATCATAGAAAAACCTTGGGCATGCAATGGAGTTTGCATTTTTCACAGGAATTCATGACATGGCTATCTTGATAAAATCTAGGTCGAGTTCTAATATGGGTTATATTTGGTGAAAATCTTGGTCACTAGGGAAATTCATAGAAAACATTGTGTATCCCATGGAGGTCACATTACAATCCAATCATCATGAAAATTAGTCAGAATGTTATCTAGGTCAAGTTGGAACCTGGGTCACATGGAGAACAAATCAAGTTTAAACCTTGTTAGCAGTCTGAAGGCCACATTTAATACCGAATTGTCATAAAATTAACGTGGATCACTTGGGGATTAAAAACTAGGTCACAAGGTCAATTTCAAGGAAAGCTTTGTTGATACTCTAGAAGTCTTGTTTTATACCAGTAGCCAGTCATGTAAATTAGGTCAGATTGTTTGTCTTGTCAAGGTGGAACAGAATGTTTTTGTTTATGATGTATAGTTTAAGGTTGACATCATACTGGGTCATAAGTAGGTCTCAGGGGAGCTTTATAAAGCAATCTTAGCCCTCTTGTTTTTGTTCTTTAAAAAAAAATCTGCTATTCTATGTAGGATTTTCTATTTTCTCTAAGAATCTATGAATTCTACATGCATAGTGTACTGTAGTGTGTATACATGTTCACACTGATATAAGTTATGCAAAAAGTGAGCATATTATAAAACAAATGGTAGATTTTGTACACGCTAAAGGAAACACTGGCTTTAGTCTGTATCATATAATAGAAGGATATTGATACAGGTGTTTGTATTTTACTGAGCATAGACTAAAGACAATTTAGATAAACATTAATTTTATAATATGTATATATCTATAAAAATGTTTCTTCATGTATACAGAGGTATATTTTTATTTCAGTCCATGGTTCTTGATGGTTACTTTTATTGGGACATTGGGAACTATGATTGCTCTGATGATAAAACGACAGGAAACACCAACAAACTACATACTTTTAGGGCTCTTTGTAAGTACATACTGGACAGATTTTAGTTAACTTTAACCCTTTCCCACTAAATTTCTAAAATGGACTTGACCATCTATCAGTTTGGACAGTACCATTTATTGTTCTAAAGGGTGGTCACTGAGAATTTACTTACTGAACACCAAACACTTGAGATCTTGATCAGATCACAGGGATAGCAGGGGTAGATTTGAACATAATTTCATAGAGAAGTTTTTACTTATTAAGCTGAAGGATTTCAGGTATTTTGTAGCATATATGAGACTTCAAAATATTTGTATATGAGTTCAATGCACTTTTTAAAGACTCAAAAACGAAATATCGACAACAAAAGTTGTGACATGAGAAACAGTAAGTCTTTATATGGGTTATAATATCCGAAATAAACATCACAGTTGTGGCTAAATGCTTGCATACATGCATGAGCTCAAATTTTGCAAGTTTCTGAAAAGAAGGGACATTGAAACAAACAGGAGAAGTCAACATATTTCACTTTTTCTTTGACTTATTTCAGATAGCCATGGGTTATTCCTGTGAAAACAATATTGAATTACAGTGAACTTAGTACTTTCAAAATTAAACAAGAATAGGTGTAAATACTGGATTTGTTTTAAGGGGAGACAAGTCTTTAAGGAAGTGTCAAACTGGTTTTCTCTTTTCTCCATTGTACATTGAAAGCTCTTTAAATAAAGTTTTATCCAAGAAAATCTATCTCCCTGTTTTAAGAAATGTAACTGGTTACTCCTTAATAAAAGTTTTTAAATTGACAGTATGTACGTCATTTGATACAGACACATTCACTAAAAACGACATTGTTGTTTTTAACATTGAGAGGTGAAACTTGCTACTGTTACTTCCACTTTCCTATCAAATTCAAGTGTCATCATTTGAAAGACACTGTTATATACCAAATTTTAATTCAATGGTATGAATTTTTTAAAACATTTAACTATTTTTAGGACAATATTAGTGTTAATAGTTTCTAGCAACAATGTTCGATCCCTGCTTTACACTGCTCATATCACGTAAACTTTGTCACTTTGTTTTTTTCAGACTCTTTTGGAATCATTCACTGTTGGAACTGTTGGTAATATTTCTTGCTTCATCACTCTCTATACACTGTCATGTAATGAATTGATAACTTAAAAGATTGAATATTCTGTTTTATTGTGACCCTTGGCCTATCTCCATAGCTTGTTTATCTTTATACAATATGTTCAAGACATTTTACAGGTGAACTCGTGTCTGTGATCACTTGCAGGAAGAACATACTATTGTTCAAAGTATTGTTCAAAGTAAATATAACTGTATTACAGAGACAGCTGTTTTCTGTTATCCGATGGGGTTGCTGTTTGACCGTAATTTATACAAATGTCAGTATTGCATTAGGTTCTAAATTCTTAGAAATAAACTTGATCAGAAGTATGTAGAATACATATCTCAAATGATGTATAGTTTATGGCATTCTTTATTTTCAGTGAGCATGTATAATGTGTTTTCGGTGATCGAGGCATTTGCACTAACATTGGGTGTAACAGTTGGGTTAACTGTCTATACTCTGCAGAGTAAACGAGATTTCAGCTCCTGGGGAGCAGGGTAGGTTACAAATGTTTTAAAAAACCCATTCACATTCTGAAACATGTACATGTTTGTTGCTATGTTTCAAAGAGCTATCATTTATCATTGTTCAAGAAATCAAATATTCAACAATGTTTTATCATGAGATAATTCACAGGATGGAGTTCAGTTGCATATAGAGGATATATATCTACATGTATCCATCTGTATGACGAACTGTGAAAAAAATAGATAAAAATTCATACCAATTTTATCCAACAGGACAATATTTTGGTCATTGTGCTAGAGATACAAGTAGCCAATGTATATTATAAGCACTTTTAAATAATATATATTTGAGATTTTATCAGATTGCTTTGATGAAGAGTGAAATTCATACCTGTTGACTTTAATGTTACATGTAGCTGTGCTTGATTACTTAATTTGATTTGTCATCTCCAGTTAAATTAGTCCTGCTTGCTTTTTGTAGAGATTATCAGTGAAAAATCACCTTTTCAGATTGTTCGCGTGCCTCTGGGTTTTGCTGTTGGTGATGATAATGCAGGTAAATTTATATGATTTTTCTACTCACATAAACATATGCTCAGGCTGAGCTATTGTGATTACTTACCGTCCGTGGTTGGTAGTACCTCTTCAGTATTTTACTTCAAGTGACGTCTTTGGAGGGACATGAATAGTCGCTGTCCATCAATCCAGCTGTCCTTAACATTTCCTGTTGGCTCCATATCTCCTGAACTCCTTGAAGGATTTTGATTGAAACCCGGTGCAGATATTCACCTCATCAAGACCATGTGAATAACCCATAAGTTTGTCATGCTGGCTCAAGGTCATAACTTAAGGTCAAATGTTTGAGTCTAATATTTCTTGTCTGCTCCGTATCACCTTAACCCTTTGAAGGATTTTGATGAAGCTCAATGCAGATGTTCACCTCATTAAGACCATGTGCAGAATCCCTGAGCAGGTCATGCTGGCACAAGGTCAAGGTCATAACTTAAGGTCAAATGTTTGAGTCTTAACATTTCTTGTCTGTTCCATATCTCCTTATCATCAAAGGATTTTGATAAAACTCTGGTCAAATGTTCACCATTTCAAGATGATGAGCAAAACTAATGAATTGGTCCTGTTGGCCAAGGTAAAGACACAACTTAATGTCAGAGGTTTGAGTCCTGAATTTCCTGTCCACTCCATATCTCCTTAACCCTTTAAAGAATTTTGATGAAACTTTGGTAAAATGTTTACCTCTTCAAGTTTATGTGCAAAACCCATGATCTGGCCATCCCGACTCAAGGTCAATTTGATTTAAGGTCAAAGATATGAGTCTGTCCCCTCAGTATCTCATAAACACTTTGAAGGATTTTGATGAAACTCTAGCCAAATTATCATCTCATCGAGACAAATTGTAAAAGTCCTGATCTGGTCACACTGACTCAAGGTCAAGGACACAACTTAAAGTCAAAGCTTTGAATTTTTGCAGTTTTTCCTGCCTAATATCTCTTAAACCTCTTGATTGATTTGAATGAAACTCTGGCCAAATGCTCCATAACTTATTTGCCTTAGTAGGAGGTCAATTGATTTAACATAGGCTTACATAGGCAAAACTTCAAAACGTTTCTCGTCTATAACAACAATTTTCCAATTGTGACGGTATAACTTTGTAAGAGAATAGTTGCCACTGTTTGAATAATTAATTTCTTATTTTCTGGCACTACCCACAAAAGACATCTGTTTGTTTTTAAATTGTAGATCCTTGTGCCACAGGAAATAATGGATAGAGCTATCTCAGCAGGTGCTGCCATTCTTTTCTCGCTGTTCATCGTGTTTGATACTCACATGATGATGCACAAGTTGTCCGCGGAGGAATACATCCTAGCGGCTGTGAACCTGTATCTCGACATCTTAAACCTCTTCTTACACATCCTGAAACTGGTCGGCGATCGCAGAAATTGATCTCTTTGTTTTTTCCTACAGAGAAATCCCAGAACTTGCATTCTTTATTCATTCAGTTATTTCTTCTTATTTATTTTTACGCAGTAGTTCTTAAAATAAACATTTTTTGAGTCTCAACCCTCTATCTCGGGCTAAAATAAACAGGTCTTGTGCCTTTTTTGACTCGTGAATTTAAGAAAAAATATAATAATTGCCTTGATGGGACCAGTTGTAATAGATTTGCCATTTTGAAAAGTTTGATGTGATTTTAATAAGAGATGCTTTGTTGGGCTATTTCTCTCAATATTTTCATGGACTTCACCAGAAATGTGTACATACATCACTTGTGATAATGTCCTATACTGAAAGTATATTGTAAATCATGGAAAATGGTGAGAGTCATTGGGATATTATTTTAACCATGAATAGTTGTAATACAGAAATAATTTGGTAAATAATTTTTTGGTCAATCACAGTAAACTCCTGGGGAAATATTTCAGTCATACATTATTGTGATATGTTTGTGCATTGAAAGAACACTGTTATTTCATTAACCAAGGGGGATTTTATTTCAGCAAGAAGTCATTGTTATACATTGTCCTAATTATTGTGTAAATCATGGTTTAGTCTGATGAAAATTCTTAAAGCAATAAAATCATTGTATACACTGCACCAAGAATATTGCAGTCTTAGTGTACTTACAGAAAAAAATGATAACATTTTATGTTTGATGAGCTGTTACATGTGTTCTGCAATTGTAAGGTCATTTAAACTGAGAGATGTTTTACATAAGAAAATAAGTTTGAGACTGTAATGTCTGTCTGTCTGTGATGTTACCAGTTTCTGACACCATTGATGAAGTAATGAATGTAAAATCCTATACAACAATATACAGTGACTTCAAAAAGAAAGTTATGATTGTGTGGCAAAATAAAGGTTCTGAATTTTATGTGTTTTAGGTAATTTATTTGGAATTAAAGTAAGAGCATGGTTACAAAGGGATTTTTTTGTACTTCAACATGCAAGTTACACGATGCATAGCATATTGAAATGCCTTGAGTGCTGTCATTCCCACACGTCTATGAACCTGCCTCGGGAGAAAGGTTATTTATTGTGGTGTCTTTACTTTGTGTGGCACTTGAAAACAGTTGTCATAAATTAAAGGAGGCAAAGTTTTAAGTTACTTGTGTCATGTACAAATTAGTGCATTCCTAATTTTTACTTAAGAGCTGTCATGCTTGAATGACTCTCACTTTATGAAAATTGTGTTTAAACTACCTGAAAAGTGTTTAGAGCAGATAAGTAACAAATATACATATTTCTGACAATAAGAAGTGTAAACTTTGTTTTTGATCTCATTGTTTTTCAGCTCACTGTTGAAATGAAAAAAATCTGATTCAAGATCACTGTAACTGATGCCACAATGAAAAGCGATTTTCTTTATTTTGTGGATTACTTATTGTATAGTCACTGGGTCATAATATATTATGGAAGTTTTACTGTATATGGTATGTATATTATGACCTAGACTTTACCAACATTTTTTCTGCTCTAGGTTGTATTAGATATTGTTAAAGTTGGTCACTTAAAAAAATACATTTTTAGTGCCATAGATAAAATGATTTTAAGATTATGTTTTATTTCACATTTCTACGTAGTTGTGTTAGTCACTTGAGTACTGTTTTTAATAGCTTTCTAACACTTTAGAGTGTGTGTGCATTTTACAGTTTAT